>SSNR01000048.1:903581-916366 GCA_006937965.1 Callopanchax toddi | reverse complement strand
TAACAATCCACCTGAACGCAGCTCAATGTTTGGAGCTCTGATGATCAAAAACCGGGTGCTAAACGCTGGTATTTTACCCAGACCCGAGTGAGGAGGTGGGTCACGGTCTACAGCTGGACCGACAGGGTACAGCCTTACAGGACTGATTGTTTTTATCTTTTTTTTTTTTATCTTAATAACTGCTCACTATAGTAATAAAGTAATAAAATAACGGCACTCTGGGGGTTTGTTTTGCTCGTCACAAGTAGTGATAAGTGGATCAGTTTTCTATATAGAGAACGAACGGTCTCCCTGAACTGTCGTCACTTCCGGTTTGGTGAAAAAATTGACAATTCTCACAAAAACGAATCCAAGAGCCTAAATAAGCTGAATTTGTGTAAATTTTTATTCAGAAAAAGTTTCTATTATATTTCTCTAAACATTTGTTTAAGGGAGTGTCTAACTTAAAATATGCTCTTTAAAATAACCCTCAACTAAACTGACCTTAATAAAGAAAATAATAAATGAAAACACAAAAAAACAAAAGGGAAAATACAAAACTAAAGATCAGAAAATAACCCCAAAACACTTAATAAACCCTCTAAAACAAACTAACCGGGAGCGTACTCCTACACAGAGCCTTGGCTCTCTCGCGCCCCGCCCCTTCCTCTAAGAGCTAAGCTGGAGCAGTAATTGACCGGTACGCCAAAGATCCTCAAACTGCACCCACACGCAATACCGTCAGTGCCGCGGCGCGAGTCACGCACTTTAACGCAGACCCTCCCGCATAAATTGAGCAGCAGGGGCATGGCTGCAACGAATGAAACCAAATCATCTTAGACACATTAAACCACCATGCACCCGCTCCATCAAAACATGGGTACTCACACGGACATCCACTTGCACCAGGACCTCCAGTAACCCGACAGTACAATCCAATCTCGGCAACCGTGCACCAGCTCTGTTAACCTCCAACCATCTGATCCCCACGCTCCCACACACCCGTCTTTATCAGCTACGTAATCACCCAGCAATGTCAGACAGGTGTGCTGAGACATTCACTGACCGCCGGAGATGCGACCCTCACTGTAACCCATGGTTACATACACCCCCCCAAAGAAAATCGATGACCCAGCGATTTACCATGAACCTAACCCTGGGGCAGAATACAACAGGAACCTACATCAACAAGGCACCGGTACCAGAGAGGCAGCAGCCCTCACCCCCCGACACTGCGCCGAAACAGGGAGGTGATAAGGGTTCGAATGTTTCCCGGCTGTTGTTCGTGTCGTCCTCCGTGGCATGACTCCTGAGCCACCAGGCACCTCATCTTCTATTGGCAGAGGGGGGGGAGCCAATCTGGGCAGCGGAGGGGCGCGGGGCGGCAACTCCTCTGCAACTGGTTCTTCAACCACCAGCCAAGCCTCAGATTCATAGTCATCCTCACTCGAGTCCACCGGCGACACACACGGCCCAACCTTTAACAGAGGGTTAGAACAAGGGAGAGCAGGTTTCAACGCAGTACGATGGACTTGTCTTACGTGACCTGGGCCGTTCACAGGGACGACAGAGTAGACCACGTCTCCCGGGGCAGGAGCCTTTACCACTTGGTAGATAGTAGAGTCCCAGGCATCCTGGATCTTCCGCCGCCCCACACCTCTGCCTCGCAGGTGAACCCTCTGGCCCTCCACCAATGGCTCACTCAAGACCTGCTCATCATGCCTCCCTTTTCTTCACTTGGCAGAGCTCTCCATTCTCCCCCGAGCAACCTCCACAGCCACCTGCAGCCGCCTCCGGTGCTCCTCCACCCACTCACACTCCCGTCCAGCCCCAGACTGTGGTAAGTTGCCCAGCAAAAAATCAACTGGCAGCCGGGCCTCCTGGCCAAACATCAACAAATGGGGTGTTTCCCCAGTAGACTGGTGTGGGGTGGCGTTGTAATTAAACACCAATTGAGGAAGATGGCTTGGCCATTGGTGCTTCTCAGTTCTGTTTGACACGATCAATCAGATAGTTTCACCTAAAATGCCCCAAATCCCTATGTTCTCAAGGTCTGATTGTAACAACTTCCTTTCATTCTTTGAGAACAAAATTAGAAACATCAGGTCAGGTTTCTCACCCCCATCTGCTCCTTATTCTCCCATCCACCCTCCTCCTTCCCATACCTGGTCCTTCTTCACACCTGTTCATTTTCAGGACATCTGTCTCATTCTTAAAAACATGAAAAAATCTTCAAGCCCAGTTGATATTCTCCCAACCTCTTTGCTTCTTAAAGCTTTTGACCTAGTTGGCCCATGCATTGTTGATTTTATTAATCTATCCCTCCAAACCGGCTCCGTCCCCTCCATCTTTAAACACGCTGTTATTGAACCCATCCTTAAAAAACCCAGTCTGGACTCCTCTCAGCCAAATAACTACAGGCCCATTTCCAAACTGAGCTATATCTCTAAACTCTTAGAAAGAGTTGTGGCTGATCAGCTGGTCTCTTTTCTGGAACAACACAACATTTTTGATAAATTCCAATCTGGTTTCCGTAAAAAACATTCAACAGAAACAGCTTTACTCAAAGTATCCAGTGACATCATGATGGCAGCAGACTCCGGGGAGTTTACAGTCTTAGTTNATAAGAGACAGGCATGTAAACAGCTCAGTCGAACTGAGACCGGCTGGACGCTCCTCTTCTGGGAGTGAGGAGATCGTGGAAGTGGGATTACAAACAAATCAGTAGTAGAAGAAGATGGCAGCAAAAACAAACAAACAGCTTGCCAGCGCTGGTACACAAGGACGCCTGAGCAAATTCGTGTTTGATAGAAGCATTTAAAACAAGCTTTTTTTAAACGCTAAGAAAACAACCGGAAACACACTGACATGAAAGGACCATGTCACCACCGACACCACCGTAGGGGTCAGGTATTGATACCGTAAGTTTAGTGAGTGATCAGTTTTCACACAGGGCCAGGATAGCTTTATTCCACTAATACATTTACCGTATTTGCTCGCATATAAGACGAGGTTTTTTTCATTAAAAATAATTTAAAAAAGGGGGGGTCGTCTTACTATCGCGCCCCAGCAGGGGGCGCATGCTTTATGTTCAAACGACAGAAGCGGCGCCTGCAGGAAACAGCTCTTAGACCGCGAGCGGTCCCAGACGTCCACTCCACCTCAAAGTTACAGGTCCACTGAGGATAAAAACACCTGATGGCAAAGTCCAGCTCCAGCTTCTGGCGTTTTCAGACTAGTTTGGGTTTTTGGTTCGGTCCGGTTCTGTTTAGTACGTATGGAGCCGACACCTTCTGTCGGACCTCTGGACTCGCGGCGGCTGCAGTGTTTTCAGCGTGAGCTCTGTACAGGTGAGCGCGGCGCTCGGTAGGGTGGCCATACGTCCGGCTTTTGGACGGACTGTCCGGTTTTCAGGAGGCGTGTCCGCCGTCCGGCGCGCCCTTAAGACGGACGCCCATTTGTCCGGCTTTTGGCTGAATTATTTTCTTCACATGGTCCAGAGTCTCTGGTCCAGAGAAACAAATTGTGAAACCCCCGGAGAGCTCTGCTCAGCGTGCGTGAGGTAACTCGGGGTGCTCTCCGCACTCAGCTGTGCCCCAGACACGCCTCCTCCTGGACCGGATAGAGAACTCGCACTGCAGCTGAAACCTGAACCATGAAACAGGTCGACCAGAAACCGGAGCGGAGAAAAACAAACGGAGACCTCAGAGCTGTGCCATGTCGCGCTGTTATTTGGATTAAAAATCATTGTGATCACTCACACGGTGACCGCCACAGCGCGTCCCAGAAACGCGAGTCCACACCGGCACTAATTAAGATACGCACCAGTTTAACTCCAGGGGGTCCAGGGTGGAGAAGCACTGAATGAGGAGATAAATCCCCACTAATAATCACACCTATGGTCTCTAATGAAAAAATGTAATGCGCCTAAAGTAAGCAAATCTGGTGATCAACAAGTAAAACTTTTTTATTTTACAAAAAGAGCCCTAAAGATCATCAGTAATAGATCCCTCTAACCTGTTATTTATCAAATATAAAGTACTGACATGATTTAGTTGACTTGAAAATATTACAATGTCCAAAGATAGTACCAACTAATATTCAGAACATGTTTCAAGAAAAAGGTAGTACTAGTTATAATTGGAAAGGAAGTGAAGTTTGTAAAAAGCCTCAATTTAGAACCAAAAAGAATTGAATATTTCTGTAAATGGGGTAAAATAATATAACAACCTTGGCAAAGAAATAAAAGAATCAAAATCATTAATATATTTAAAAATGTATCAAACTGAGGGGTAAGGAATATGATGGAAACTGATTATGAATCTTTTTGTTTTATAAAAAGGGACAGAAAATATTTTTTAAAAGTTGATTTGTAAATTATATTAAAGTGATACAAAAGATTGTAACAGATTATTGGATGAAATGTGAAATAAATATCAGAAATGTAACTGGTTAAAGCCCAAACCTAGTCAGATTAGCCATGTTGACGAGGTTGATGCAGGCAGACCAACCTGTCAGAAGCAGCCTGGGAAGAATAACATTTTTAAAAAAAACCTTATATTTTTAGAGAATTCAACAATCATACTATGTAATGGGTTTGATATTATGTTCTAGTTTTTTTTTCTTTGGTCATCGCCGAAAAATGTCCTCCTTTTTGGTGTTGTGGAAATGGCCACCCTAGCGCTCGGTTCACACATGCATTCTTCCTCAAGCCTGAAAAACACCTGAGGATCCTGCGCTGCCTGTGTCCACACACGGGACCGGTTTCTGAAGCTGCGCGCGCGCACACACACAGACACACAGTCTCAGTGAGAGAGAGAAGGAGAGAGGGAGGAGGGAGGGAGGGCCCACACAGCCAGAGTGAGGAAGAGAGAGCTTCTTTTTTCTCTTTTTTCCCCCAATTGACTGAAATATGTTGTCTCATAGAACTTTAATTCCTGTCTGATTAATAAGCAAATATTAAAGTAGTCTATAATTAAGGTATCATATAAATTATTTGCTCAAATTTTAATAAAAAATAGTTTCTTTAAAAAGTGAATTTATTCTTTTTTCTGAAGATCAGTCTTGAAAAATGGGGGTCGTCTTATAATCAGGGTCGTCCTATATTCAGGCAAATACGGTAATTTGTTTTCTTTTACCTAACAGATTTTCCACCAGAATGTTTTTTTAATCTGAATCACTTCTTTTCTCAATCAATCATTAATTTTAACCCAACAGTATCAGAAATATTCAGCTTAAATAGGATTCTGATTCACCCTGTAATATATTAGTACCACAAATGTCTCTCAGATTTTATTTTCACTTTTTCAACAAATGTCAAAAGAAACAAAACTGATTATTTTCTTTTGTGTCTTTCTAAAGTTTTTTTTTAATATACATTTCTTGACCAACATCATGATTTCAAGGAAAGGTGTGATTCATGGAAGATAGATGCATTATTTCATGTTTTGCGGGCTTTATAAAAGTGGGTGTCAAGTGAAAAAATCTAAACTGGTTGGATAGATGTGATAAGTATCTGTGAATGAAAATGTGAAAACATTGTTCTACAAAATTATCACAACCATGTTTATTTTTAAGAATCTATACATATATATGCTTTTTAACTGGCACTTTAAACTTTGCTGCTGCTAAGACTCGTGAGGCGCCTTATTCTCAATGCTGCTTTCATAAAAGTGGCTCCAGTTTATCCCATGGTAAAGGAAATAGTGCATCAAAGCACCTTTTCTCAACCTGCTTTTACCTTCCCTTCCACTTAGATGCTTCCAGGTCATTTCAGTCAGTCAGGAACGCTCGGCAGTAACAAAAATAAATAGGTTTAAAAAGTGGACTGCACACATCTCTGCAGCATTTAGATACCACCCTAAACCCACTGGTTTTATTTAAAAAGAGCAGCATTCAAAAGCACGTTTCATATATGAAGTGTAATTTTTTTAAAAACAATCTGACTTTGCTTTCCTTAAATGTCACAGAAAAAGCAGTAAACAGTGTCAGATACTATTTTCAGACCGAGATCAATTAACACTTTGACTCAAGAGGATGTACAGCAGAAGGTGTTTATGGCTTTGACAAAAAGATGCAGTGTGTGCAGGGTGAGTTCATCTGTTTCTTTAATGTTAAACTCAATATTAAATAGAACTGTGTGTTTAAAGTCCTTACTATGGCCCATAGCTGGAGGGGGAAATTATAATGTTTTGGCCTTTGTGTGTGTGTGCATCTGTTTTCATGAGCAAAAACAATCTCATGAATCTCTGAACATGTTTTAATGAAACTCAAAAGAGTAATCATTGGATATACATCATCTACAATAAATAGTTTTTGCAGCCAACCAAATTCAAGATGGCCACCACAACTAACTGGTATTAGCAAAAACAACAATGGCTGTTAGAGAGTCATTTACATCTTGCAACTCTAACTGACTGAGTTAGTTCTTTGACAGCAGCTTATGCTTTTTCACCCAATTCTTTCCTTCCAACAGTTTTAAGGATTCCTCAATTACCGTAATATGCCTCTAAAAACACCCACACATCAGATTTTCCTGTTATTGGTGGTGTGTTAACTGTGCTCCGGTCCACTCGGAAGGACATTGAGACCACTCAGATCACAAATAGGGGAAATTCAACATGCTGGACTGTCTTGACCTGATATTGCAGCATGTGGCATGTGCCCTGAGGGCAAATGAGTGTACTGTGCAGCATGTTGAATGTGACATCTAGCTAATCCCAAAATGAGGGGACAGATGCATCCTGCACGAAGGGGAATCCAAAATCAAAACAGCTCTTGTGTTTCTTAACTCTGAAGCCATGTTTGATCTCGAGAGGTTTTGCGAGATTTCCCGTTTGACCTGGGAATGTTTGTGACTGAAATCGGGTCGTGTGTGGTTTGTTGTCATTGTTGTGTGGCTGCACCCAAAACTGTTATCCCTGATTTTTTATCACCATGTGGTGTCTCATGTTTTTAGAAAATCTTCCATCAAATTTAAAATCCTGCCTCGTGGGCTAGGCCTTAGTGGCAAAGTTTCAAACTTAGCGATAGAGTCAACTCTGCTTGTTATTTATGTATACATAAATACACAGAGATCCAGATTTCTGGGTCAAGTTCTGGTTCTGTGGGTCAAAGGTACACATAGGGCCCAGAGGCACAAAGCTACAGACTCTGCAAGATGGATGGTTTTGGTTTCCATACCAAGTCTTTGACTAAACTCTGGAGTTTCTTTCCATCTAATCCTCTGAGACTTTTTTCTGTTATATTATTAATAAAATATTAAATGTGTTAATGATTGTCTATTAAGAGGTTTATCAGACTGATCAAAATATAGTTTTTTCAGAACATAATGTTAAGTTCATGATAGACTTTTATATAACTTTATCCACATAAAGTTTATATAAAATGTCTTATATTCACCCCACTTCATACTTAAACCCATTTTAGTTGATAGTGTGTTCATATCTCAGTGATTTAATAACTTTACTTAACCATAAAGTGTTATTCTGAGCTTTTCTTGGAAAGACTGGCCCTGTCCCAATACTTGCACTTCCACCCTTGTGCCCCTCAATTGCACATCCCCACAGAGGTGTGCAAGTGCTTAGGGTGTCCGGATTCTCTTGGGTGGAGACCTTGTCCACGCCCCCTTTTCCACCCTTGCTACACACTTTGCCTAAGTCCGCACCGGTATTACCCATAATTCCAAGTGCACTTCATAGCGGACCGTAGAGTGGAGGTGCGCGCATTGGGACAGAGCCATAAGGTTTGGAGAAACTTGGTAACATTGGTTCAAATTTCTCCTAAATTTAAACTTCTGGAGGAAGTTCTGTCTGTTTAGAGTTCTAAGATTAACCTCCTCTTGGACTAAGAGGTTCCTGCCTCCTCTTA
Source organism: Callopanchax toddi (assembly GCA_006937965.1). NCBI lineage: Eukaryota > Metazoa > Chordata > Actinopteri > Cyprinodontiformes > Nothobranchiidae > Callopanchax > Callopanchax toddi. The sequence continues at coordinate 908,518 of SSNR01000048.1, read as the reverse complement.
GAATGAAACATTAATCTGAGATCTAAATAATTTTAATAACCTATATTAATTCAAATGAAGAAACATTATAGTTGATCATTTTTGTCATAATAATTGCTTTTGTTTAGAATCCATGAAACAGTAAGTTTTGAAAACTAACCTTTTTTTTATCAGTGAACTGCAAAAACATTCAAATAGCTTCAACAAGTTGTATGTCAGGGTGATGATTTGCCACGACGGGTTATCTTAGACGAGAACCAGCCAAAAGCCAGAGGGAAGGTGTTGCTTCTGAGGTCTAATTCAAAGACCGTCCTGGGACGTTCCGACAGGAAATGCAAAACTCACCCAGTTATGCATAACTGGTGCCATGTTGTTAATTATTCATGAATAATTTATTGTTCATGAATTATTAAATGATAAAATTGAGCCTGGCTTCTTTTGTTTAGATTCCCAAACTTTAAATGCAATGGCATAGATTTGGTAGATTGGTAGGGACCAGGATGGGATGTGCGGGGGGAGGGGTTAGCGTTCACTGAAACAGGAAGTCCAGTTTAAAGCAATCCGTTCTGGTCCCAGTCCGGGGACTGGCCCAAGTTACCATCACTGCCCAATGGCCAGTCCTCGCAAACCCCTCGCGACACACGCCAGTCAATCCAGACACTTTTGCCTCCTTAACCTGGACACAGGTCCGTCCGCGGACTTCGCGCACACAGCACCTGGACAACTGGGCTGCATGTATTATTGGTGGGGATGCAGTGCAATTTCTGCACCCTTGGATCGAATTATTGGCGGGGACAATTCAGTGATAGCTGGGTATTGGTGGGGACACATCACCTCCGTCCATGCCAAATCTACAACCATGCCTAAACGTTTGCTCTTTCAAGAAATGTTTTCAATCCTAAATCATATTGATGTAAGAATCTGTGACAATACATGAGACTGTGTCTAACAATTGGACAAAACAACCATACCTTTATAATTTCTTAAATGTTGTCCTTATTGTTTTTTATTCCTGCTCCTTATGTTTCAGTTCTCATGTTTAGCATTTGTTTTTAAAGTGCTTTATAATTAAAGTGGTATGTTTTTTCTCAATGTGATGATCTTAGCACAAAACTGAAAGTCAACAGATTATGCTTGGTCATTAATTAGCTCTTTTTAAAGTTAATGTGTTAACAAAAATAAAGTACAATTATTTTTGCATCTCAGATATTCTGGATTTTGGATTAAAAAACACAATAAAAACAACTCAGAACTAAACATAATCTTGACTTATTAAACAAAATTAAAACCCATCAAATGTCTATATCTACTCTCCTGCTATACAATAAACCAATCAAACATTTTTTTGTCCTGACCAGCCATCCACCAGTTTCTGTCTGAAGAAGATTCATGCATGACTGATTCAATCGACTCCTCCCTGAATGGTTCTGACGGTTGCCTTTCTGAGAGGTAACCCTAAGAAAAAAAAAACAATTTCTGCTGCAAAGTTCACAAGAGTTGTCTTTTAAATCTAAAATGGCTTGCACAGACATGACCTGGAAGCACACAGCCCATGAGATCCCATGGGCTTTTTGTTTGTACACGCCAATGGAGATGAGAGACTGCAGGGACATATCCGAAGCAATAAGCTCCCCGTGTCTGCAGAAAGACATAGAAAAAAGTGGTGCTTTTAAAAAAATGCCAGCAATGCACATCAAGTTTTAACGCCTGTCCGACTCCGAGTCAAATTTTCTCTTCCCAGTGGCGTGTAAGATAAGGTGTTTATTGCCGCTGTGTCTGCAGGGTGTCGACGTGGAGTGAAAATGTCAATAATTTGTAGTGTTTTGCTCTGGGTGGGAGAACTGGAGACGTCTGGAGAAGAACTATGGAGAAGTTTTCTATTCAGCCTCCCCCTCAGCTATGCCTTCCCCTTTTCGAATCACAAAATGTGCCTTAAAAAAACATGACATTTTATGGTGATATTACAGCTGATTACAATGACACCATGCCCAGGGGGCTGATTTCTATCAGACATGGAGAAGATGTCATATTGTAGATCATGTCATGCACTATCATGGGTTGGGAACGGATAGACTGGGTGGGGGTTGATATTTCATGGATTAAAAGTCATGTGTTTCTACAGGCATTTCTGCTATAATATCACAAAAATATCCCAGCATGCCTCTTCTTTGCTCAGTCTGTTTGTTGCAAAGCTGTGTCACGAGAAAGACAAGCGGTGTGCAAACAGCTCCCAAGATTCAATGATGGAGGAAGATATTATCCTGCTGTTGGTTTAACAACTCGGTTTTCCTTCCCCTGAGATCAATAAATCACTGCCACTAAAATGTCTTTACAGTGAAACGGTGAGAAATGCTTTTCAGATGATTCATTTGCATTTTCATTGAGTGTTTTTGTTTTCTGAAGCATTCTCTGCTCCTCACTGGAAAGGTCAATGGGAAACGGGTCGCTGTCTGTTTTATCTGCCTGAGCCAACTCTCAAGTTCAGCCAAGTAAGAAATAAGATTATCTTTATAGAAGGTAGTGTGAGAATCTGGCCTTTGAATCTTATTTGGTGGAGTATTAATGTCTTAGGCTGAAAGCAGCCCAGACTCTATTAGAATAACTGCAGTCTTGAGTGGGATGTTTTTCAGTTCGCCGAGCTCCTCATGTTTAATGGAAATTGAGCAACTCACCTTTTATATATCAGTTGATCTTAATGTTTAATAGATTCTATAAAGGATATTAGTCTTTTCTATTATATCTTTGTCTTGAATAAGGCTGAGGCACATTTCTTTCAGGCGAAACAACTCATTAACTTCCCAGACACAAACCCGAGGTATGATGAGAAAAGCTCAGGTGAAAAGCAGATTTCTTTCTCCTTTTATAAAGCTAGCTGTTTTCTAGCATAAAGCGTGCCTTTTCCTGTGATGTGTGTAGGCTTTGATTTAAAATTGGAAACACAAATGCCTTTTACCCTCATTATTTCCTAAGTCTGACTGACATTTACTGGAAGCTACACTGTTTGATCCTACCATTAAATCAAATGTCATTGCACGCGCATTTATCAAATTAAGAAAGAACGCCACAGCACCGTGGAGTCGGGCTAAAAATAATAGAGCTAACATGTAGACATTTCAAGAGAAGTAGTCGTAGTTTTTGCCCAAACTGCTGATGACAGTCTCCAGAGAGAGCAGATGCTGTTGCCTTCTGGCTCCGGGCTTCACCGCTCCAATCCAGTAAGTGCCTCTACGTCTCCTGAGATTTGCTATTGTTACAGTCTGCTCCCTCACGTGGCATCCAGGTGAAGAAAAACACGTACAATCGTGGGCTTTTATTCCCTTCCTTTAAAAATGTCATCAGCAGTCAGCCGTTGTCTGGGTGAAGTGCACAGGTGTGTTAACAATTGAGATTAAATGTTCATGTACCATGCATGATGTGTGAGTCTCGCATTTCATGTCGGAAAAAATCGTGCTCTCATATAGCATTAAAAAAAAGGAAGAAAAAAGGAGGAAATTACAGTTTCTTGAGGACAGGCAATTTTGCAGAAGGACATTTTTTTTCTTCTCCAAAGTCACAGTCAATCATTTTCAGAGCCTTTATTGTGTCCACCTCAGTTCCTGTGGTTGACACGGCACACCAAAGTCATGCTGGCTCAATCATATTATGCATCAAGCCAAAATTGTGGTAGCTGATGTAATTGAAATTGTCAGTCTCTTTTTCTGTGAAGTATTCATCTCCTGAGACGAAACATTTGTCCTTCGTGTGTTTACATCAGCACCTGAATGGCATGGACAGTCATTCGGTCATGTTCCTATTACTGTTATAAGCTATGTGTCACATACCTTCACAGCTGGTAAAGAAACCAATAGTGGAGGGAAAATACCTTTTATTTCTTCTTAATTTTAGTCAGAAAGCCTATTATGCATTCAAAATCTGCAGCTTGTTGGGATGTTACTGGTGAAATCAGGTTAGTGAAACCTAAAGGAGGAAATCAGAGAAAAAATATGACACATTTCTCCTTCTCTCCTCGTCTCCTCTGCAGCTCAAAAAGGATTCAGCAAAAACCTCCGTCTAACCTCACAACAAGGTCAGAGTGTCTCGTGCAACCTTTTGTGGAAAGCACTCAGCACAACAAATGGACCCTAAACTGTTTGATACCTGCTGTTTGCACTCTAAAAGCAGCTCACTGGAGTTGATTATGGATTCTTGCCCTGGCACTCTCCATCTCAGAGTATTTGTTCTGGGCCACTGCTGACTGAATATGGCTTGAACAGCTGGAGAAACCTCAATCGGCAGCAGCTGGCTAAAAAAATTAAATAAGGCTAGAGGATATGACTCTTCTTTGCAGGTGAATTAATAAAGTGATTAGTTCAACTCAAATCACAATTTGAATTCTCAAACATTTGTTTCATTGCCATTAGTGTCTTAATAATAATTAATACTAAAATCAGCTGGTGCTGGTGACGCCAGTTCTCAGTCATCACGCTTGTTATTGACAAAAAATTATAAAAATCTAGATGCCCACTCATTGAGATTCAAGAAGAAAAAAGATGTATCTGTTTACTCAGGAAAATGACAAAAAGTAACACAGGATAAATAACTGTAATATGATTACTGGTTTGGAAATAGTAACTCGTTAGATTACTCGTTACTGAAAAAACTGGTCATGTAGAATCAACTTATTAAGACAGAAGATTCACATTAGAAGGTGGCAGAGCTGAGCTGTTTAGTGATGACATTAACATTTAAAACTCTCATAGCAGGCGTGTACAAAGTGGGGTCCTGGGATCACTTGTGGCCCTTGTAGTGATTTTGTTTGGTCCTCAACTGCATTTTTAAAATGGTTGAATTAAGTCCTCCTGCAGGCTGCTGATGCAGACTTAATCACATTTCATGTTCAGATTTTTACCAACATGAGGCCTAACAACAACAAATGCTGATACATTAACAGCTTTTAAAAAAAAGGGGGGGGGGGGGGG
>SSNR01000048.1:765416-903571 GCA_006937965.1 Callopanchax toddi | reverse complement strand
GGGGGGGGGGGGGGGGGGGTTAATGTGTAAAAAAAAAGTCAAACACAAAGTAACAATTTGTACAGGATTGATTATCATGATGATGATTGTTATCATTATCAGGATTTTCAGGAATGTTCCTTGGAAATAGACCCAAATAGACCCAATATCTCTGGTGCCACAACACAGTGTGGAGGTTCTAATTGAATATGTTTTGATTTTGCATCAATGTTGTCATATTTTGACTCACTGACTTTTTAAAACACAAGACAAACATGATATGACAAAATTGTTTAAATAATAATAATAATTTCTGTTTTTGTTGATTATACTTTTGTGATCATTGGGAGCTGAAATCAAAATGCAGATTTATTAGTTGCACAGAATTTCACCTAAAACTAAAGATGATAATTTATAAATAAATATCTAAGTAACTACACTCTGTTATGATGTTAATGAGCCAGTGCTGCTGTTTTGGCATTTTCTTCATTTTAACTCTTTCCTCCAAATCTCATATCAAAATGCATGATCACCATGTTCATATAAAACATTTTGTGGAATATTGTTGAAGCAGGGCCTGATGCCCTGGCAACACAAAGGAATGGGAAATATGAAAAAGTCTTTCTGATAGCAACCTTAATCTACTACAACATACAAATAATTTGTTGTCAAAACTTGATCTCATTAATAAATATCTGATGTCCAAAGTGAACTGAAAGGCATGACTTACACGTGTATAAACATTATTTAAATGGTTGTGTTTGACATTCATAATAGTAAAAAAAACATGAATTTATTCTTAAATTTCTGGAAAAAAATGTTAGTAAAGGAGGCGATATAGTCACGGGAAACTCCTAAAATTGACAAAAACACCCAGAAAGGAAATTACATTCAGACACTCATAACCCTTGTAAATATGAAACAAATCTGTCCAAATGGAGAAAAATGCTTACAGAAGAAAAAAAAACACATGAAAGAGAAATAAAACTGCAGCTAAAAATGATATTTTTCAATCCCAAGTCCTAAAGTCTCAAGATTTTTTTGACCTTCTTTGATCAAATCAATTTGCTTCTTCATTTTTCAGAAATGTAACTTTTGTTCTGCTTTAAACCTAAATGACATTATTGTAATGTACACCGTGATATGAAGCAATCAGGAATTCCATTTGATTCCTATCAGCCACAAAGAGAAGCAGGGGATTTAATGCTTGTAGATTAAAACTCTAACCTTAATCAATCTATTAAAATAAACACATTTAATCTACTTGTCAAACCAATAAATTAAAACAATATTTTCCTTCAAAATTAATGTTCTATGTTATGTTGATAATAAGCAGAGAGTTCTTTAGAAGAGAAGTGAGGCAGGTTTATTTTACATTCTATGCTGTTATAATAATAATAATGGATTGGATTTATACAGCACCCTTCTAGACACCCAAAGTGCTTTGACAGAAGCTTCATTATTCTTTCACACACACATTTACACTGGTGGTGGTAAACTATGACCGATGTCTGTAGCCACAGCTGCCCTGGAGCAGACTGACAGAAGCAAGGCTGCCGTTCTGCACCATTGGCCCTTCTGACCACCACCAACATTCACACAGGCAAGTTGGGTGAAGTGTCTTGCCCAAGGACACAATGACAATCTAACCCAACTGGAGCTGGGGATTGAACTGGTGACCCTCTGGTTACCAGACCGGCCACTCTACCAACTGAGCTAAACGCCGCCCCAAAGACAATATTGTAGTAATCCAGTACTCTGATATAAATGTACAACCACCTGTTCCCAACGCCACCGTAAAAGCTGCTCTCTCCCATGTGCACGCTCATGTTTGCACATGTCTGGGTGGACTGGTCTTTTTAAAAAGATTTTTACATATTTATGCTAGTTTCAATGTTTTTGGGGGGAATTGTCAATATTTTACAAAGAACAAACATATTGTAGATGTACAAAATTAAAGTTTAAGGAAACAGTCCTAACTAAAACATGAGGTGTAACTCAACAGGAACAGAAAATGAAAAAATGACAAGAATCTTTTTAAAATACTGCCAAACTTTTGAAGTGAGCTTCATTTCACTATTACTGTGCTCACTTTTCCTCCCCACCTCCACAAGCATAATAGGAAAATGGCTAATATAAAAACTGAAATTGTATTCTTTCCTCTGTTAAGAGAGATGATTGCATATCAAGTTGGCTGGCTGAAGTACCTCCGGTGTATGACTCCTGTGAGGTGGGAGAGGAAGCATTTTTCTTCCAACCAATGGAAGAGTGAGTCAGGTTTATGACTATGGGGAGCAGAGGGTGGCCTTTATTTCCCTGAGAAGAGTCATTATTATTGCCCTGCAAATTTATGGCTTGCTTCTAGAGAGAACCTACCAGCAAGAGTGCCTGTCATTTCTCTCACTATCTTATGCATTATTGATAAGTCTATGGTCCTATCATCCATTGTGTGGTATTGCTATAACTCAGCAGCAGAAAACAACATATACAGTATACTGGGAATGTGTAGAGTGAGTTGCACTTTTGTTCTCCGTACTTTGTGTTAACAGTTCTGTTTCATGCATGATGCTGAATGGAAATTATTGGAATCTCACCATCAACATGATTTTTTTGAGCAAATTCCATCCATCCATCCATCCATTTTCTTTAGCCGCTTCTTCCTCCACAGAGGGTCGCGGGGCAGCTGGTGCCTATCTCCAGCGGTCAAGGGGCGAGAGGCGGGGGACACCCTGGACGGGTCGCCAGTCCATCGCAGGGCCACACAGAGACGAACGAGACAAACAACCACACACCCACTCACACCTAAGGACAATTTACCAGCCCAATCAGCCTGACAGTCATGTCTTTGGACTGTGGGAGGAAACCGGAGTACCCGGAGGAAACCCACGCACGCACGGGGAGAACATGCAAACTCCTTTTTGAGCAAATTAAGAATGATAACATTTTGAGAAATGTTAAGCGCCTGATTGAGGGAAGATATCGTCGCTGTCAGGCTAAAACCTTGTATCTCGATTTATCACAATTTATATTATTTTAAAGAAATCAGCTCTATTGGTCATCTTTCACATCTGCTGGTGGTTTAATGGTTAATTAAAAATGCTGAAATGTTATGCAGTGATTCAATTTATAAAAGACACACATTTTAAAGGTACATTTGTGGAGATACAAGGTTACAGTGACAGTAACAATATCACACACATTCCTAAATAATGCTTTCATGAAAAGAAAAGGGTTTTTCATTAACCCGAGTTTACAGGAAGTTTGTAAAACAAAAGCTTAAGGCAAAATAATAATAAAAAGAAGAACAATACGTGGGCTGTAATGAGTGTCCTTATCCACCATCAGACACTTGTTTATGCATAAGAGTCATCTCTTTATTGTTTTCTGTTTGTTGAAATGTTAATCCTGGCCAGTAACACAAATTACACACATTTTTATTCATTAATATGTAGCTTTAAAAAGGAATTATAGTATTTAAATGTGATAAATACTGATTATCGTGTGTTTACTGTAAAACAGCTGCTCTGCTTGGCTGTCAAAGAGTAACGACAGTGAATGTACCAGGTGATTAACTGCTGTAGTCTTCTTCTGGTGATACATTAGGATAAATGATCACTATTAGTTATGTAATCAGCACTCACACAACGGTATATTTATGATCATGTTGAAGAATTAATCAGATCAGAGACCTTCAGCCAATAATCCACTTCTTTGATTCTGTCCTTCATTTGATCATAAACACTGATGATCTTCACTTTGACAACTTTCATTTTCACTCAAACTGGCACTAAAGATGCACACAGACCAAAGCTGTGTGAACATGTGTAATTCTACAGATCACAATCGCTGCACAACAAGTTAATCAGTGAGGTTTTATTTGGCGCCTCCCACATATGCTGCCTCTTACTCTGTCTCACAGCTCCTCTCCATGAAGCACCCTTCAGACCAGCAGCAATCATCCTGTTTAGACAGCTGAGAGAGACGCTTTGTGAAACAGGATATTGTGTAATGTTGCCTATGTTTAATCATGTTCTGTACTCGGGGATGATGAGGTTAATTTAGGGTCTTTTGAGCGTATTAATTTGTATATTTTTATATAAGCTCTATAATTTACCTGCAAAAAAAAAAAGAAAGAAAAATAGACACCAGTGTTTAATTCCAAACCATTTCTGAAAGTGTAAATTGAATGGGCTGGTTGTATTGTCTGAATTAGGTTTCACGCTCTTTGGTTTTGAAAACACTTTGTAAAAACTGACCTTTAAAGACTTGTTTGGAGTTTCTAATGTTATTGTAGAGGTTGTTTACTTGAAGAAAACACACATCTTTTTCATATTTACATTAATTCAACAGCTGTTGTAGCTTCTGCTTTTTATCTGGACCTGGTAGTTCAGAGTTGTGTCCAGAGAGCTTCTCCAAAGGAATACGTTTTTAAAGTGCCTGTGACTCCATATTTAAATCACTTTATATTAAACAGGTGTAATCTTTGATGCCTCTAGATCAGCGTTGCACCATTATAACTCAAAATACGCTGTAATTATTTCCTAACGAGCAACTCAGAGATCAGAAGAAAGCGCCGCCTTCCGGTTCTGCTGGGTTTCTCCTTATTTGGCAGCCTGACACTTCTGCTGCAGCAGGGGGCAGTGCCGTCACGTGAAAGAGAAACGAAACTGAAACTAAACACTACACGGTCTATGGGCAATGGCGGCAGCACTGCCTCACTCCAGTTGTCGTGAACGTGCATGTGGGAGGAGAATTTACCATATAAGCAAGTCCGGATCACTATGACCTCATAGCGGGCTGGAGTGAAAAAAACAGTTTGAAACCTGGGTCTGAAATCTTGAAGAGCTTCTCACTGGCTGTACTAGGAGACAGATGGATGCCGTTTTTTGCTCTTTCTGGCAGGTTTAAGGTGAGAACTCAACGTTGCAACATGATGGATAAGTCAGAAAACATGGAAACCAATGTCATGGGCACTTTAAGAATATATGTCAGGAATTAAAGGATCACCTTGTGTTTTAACCAGTTCACTGTGTTTGGTTGAATATTTTTTGTTTGTCTTTAATCTTCCATGTAAAACTGTTAACCCTTCAAAGCAGAGGTCCCCAACCACCAGTCCCCAGACCAGTACCGGTCCGTGAGTCATATCAGGCCGTCAGAACATCAGAATTTTAAAACATTTGTTGATGTATTGATTGCGTCTGAAAGATCCGGCCCTAACACCGATGTATTATATTGTGATATGAAGCCTGCAGCCAGTGATCACCTGCTGATAATCTGCTAAGTGAGCTGTAACCCTCACTTACCACTGCGTTGTGCGGTAAAGGAGCTCCTATAACAGCATGTGTGTGACACATGCTACAGCGCTAGCTCCCTGTCTGCCAAAACCCCTCCCCCAATGGGTGTTCAGACACATGAACTTGGGCTATGGTTGGCACTGAATACACCTTGAATTAATCATTACTGTGTACCTTTCAAGGAAAATTAAATTTTTTGTATATACATATACTGTACATACACGTTTATTGCTGTGGTATCTTTGCCCTCTATTATTTATTGTTTTTTTCTCTCTCTTTCTACAACTCTAGAAGTGGATTCTTTGTACCTCTTCTTTTTTTCTGTTAACTTTCTCCTCCCACCTCTCTTCCTTTATCCATCCTCCTTCATTTCTGGGATTAAAATTAAACCAAAAAGCAATTCTAATAAAGATAATTTTCTATTTCAAAAAACAACAGGAATTTAAATAAATAAAATGTAACTTTTAGTTTAAGCATTATTAACAATCTGGAAAACAAAAATAAAATGTCATTTAGAAAATGTTTGATCCACTCACATTTAAGTCAATAAGCAATAAGTAAAATAAAAAAAGGAAGTATAGAAAGTTGGCTCTCATTGGGGTCTGACACAATCCTTCAATGTGATCCACTGACGGGTGTAGTGATAGTTCAAAGCTCAACTAGGAGGCTCGCCGTCAACGGAATCAGCAATCAGCCTCGTTGGACACAAAGCTGGAGCTTCACTATTTAACATCGAACAAAAGGAGACCTGACCTGCATTTAGAAACAGGCGTATACTCAGGGGTGCACATAATTTTGTCACAGATGAACTCAAGAGAGTACCTATAGTACTGATGTCTGTTGTGCAGTCGGTGCAGTGCGTGTGCATTAAAAAGCTTTCGTGGCCGTATTGGCGCTACTTCTAAGCTTCACTTCCCGTTGTGGGGGGGGGGGGGTAGTTTTATTGCAAAATGACCAGGTTTTCATACCTTCTGCCACTCGTTTCAACCCTCAAGAGAAAACAGATGCTGCCTAGCTCGCCAATCAGTGATGTTAAGCTACCTCATATAAATTTAGCACATCACTTCCAGTTTCATTCAAAATAATGTCCAGTTTTTCTAAATAAAACCCACAATATTTATAAAATGAAAAGAAACAATAATCAGAAAAGAATGCAATTTATTATTTAACCCCTTTTCTGGCAGGTTACATAATCAAATTCAGTTTATTGTAAATTGCCAATTAGTAAAATTTGCCTTTTATAAGAAACCAGCTGATTGCTGATTGAGCAAGTATGGCTATATGGGAGACAGGGTAAGGAAAACACCCCGTAAACCAGAAGAATCCTCCACCAGAACCAGGGTGCAGCCTTCTGCCTCAACTGGCTGGGTCTGAGTGGACAGGAAAGAGACAAACACAAAGGGTTTTTATTTCAGAATTGTAACAAATGACAAAAGAAATGGCTGTCTAAAGCCAGCAGAGTGAGGAAATGCCTCTCTTGTAAATGGAATGGATCTTGATGCAACGGAAGCAGACAGAGACACTGGGTCCATTATACAGTATGCCAACCATTCATACATTATGTCCTATACCTGATGTGTCATTTTCTTAAAGGAGTGCTTCATTTCTGGCACCGTGTCACACGTGATCCATCAGAAGTATAAAGCAGAAGGAATTGTAACATCAAAGAGTCAGGTTAATTTCAGCACCACAAAACAGAGACATAAAAACCCACAGTCAGAGTGTTCTTTTGGTTTCAGATTTCCTTCTAGGGTTTTGCAATTTATGAGACTTGCTATTTTCCACATGTCTCTGACTTGTAGAGGGACAATTTATGTTATACAATCAAATGCAGGGTACATGTTCACCACAAAGGAGCAAATACTTTATCTCCTTGTGGGATAATGCTATAAATAAAGCAGTCCACTGGATCTTCAATTCTTTATCGTGTGTGTTTCTCTCACGGTTTATTTGTTTTTGCCTTTGATTTTACCTTTTTGTTTCTAAAAACATATTCCAGTAATAATTGGGTCTTTCTATGATTATTATGCTTATTTGTTTTAGTTTTTTTTGGCTGATTTACTTCATTTTTTGAGTTTTTTTTTTCTCTCTCATTCTTTGCTCAGTTAGATTTGACTTGTTTTCATCCATTCTAGTTTGTTTTATTTTGTAGAGCTCAAACCCGTTGCTTTCCCCAGTGAGATTTTCCAGGCCCTTATATTACTGAGGATTTGGTTGCCTATTACCACTCACCTTACTCCTCTGTTTGAATATACAGTTTTGTGAAGAAACGCTCCCTTTCTATGTTAATTTTCAGAGCTATACTATGTTCTCATATGTTCTTGAACTCATTTTTTTACCTTTGCAAATTATTTTAATATAAGAACCCATTTATTTGTTGTCTTTTAAATGAACACATACATATTGCAAAATACAGCATGTCTGCAAGAAGCAAACACCACCAACAACAAAACAAATTATTTACTGCTGTTTTTCAGAGTATGTCAAATCTGACACATAAATTTGACTTCTGAAGGAAAACATTGTCACAGTTACAGCGTTCAACATGCTGCTGCCACAAGGCTGCCTGCAAGTTTTACACATTTCAACTGAATAATGAATGAATTACTGTGATGGTAAGGCACAAACCAGGTGTAAAAGGGACTAAGCAATCTTAATCCGTAAATCTTGTGAGGTTTGATTTTTTTCATCACCACTTCTGTTTAAATGTATGTATACCAAGCAGTTTCTCTAAATTAACCATGAATTTGACTTGTTTCTAAAGAGACAATTTAGGGGGGAAATTTTCCAAATAGAAAAACAACCTCAATATATATTTTAACATCTGTCTCTAACTGTAGAAGCTACGTATTCTCATAGTGGGAAATTTAAAATCTTTCGTAGTCAATGAATCACTAAATTTATTTCTAAAGTTCAGGTCTTTGAAGTGGGCTTCTGTGGAGAAATCATTAACAATTAATATCTTACCAGTTGTAAAAAGTTCTGAATGATCTCAGTTTGAAGAAACAAAGATTAGTTCTGACCAGATTAATGCTAACAGCTAGTCTGAGTGAGGTCAGCTCCAAAGTTCCATTTAGGATCATTTCAATTCCAACTCAGTTTTTTAACCTTTACGTTTCTGTAGATTGGATTTTTTTATGGTATTTACATAGAATTATGTGGTTATTACTACTGGTTATACGATTATTGTCATGTCCTGCCCCCTTTGTGTGTGGAGTTTTGTCTGTCTTCCTCTGTGTTTTTCCATGTTCCTCCTCCTGTGTCCTGCACTAATCCTCCACAGGTGTGTCTCATCTCCCTGATTAGCCTCCTCACATATTAAAGTACTCTTGTCTTTTCACTGTCAGATCCTATGTTTGTGCTGCTTCCATGCCCTGTTTGTCTTCCAGTTCTTGGTTTTTTGGTAGTTAGGGTTTTTTGCTGCCACGTCAGCCTTCCTTAGTTTTAAAGTATCTCAGTTTAGTCCTTGCATGATCTTTCTTATTTTGGACCCTCACCCACGCTGATTGTGACAGTAGGATCTGACCACCTGAGTTCAATGGAGGATGTCTTCAGCACAGTCGACTGGATGGTTGATGAGGCCATCCTCCGGGTTTTCTAGGGACCAGCTTGTCCCCATCAGAGGCTGCAGGAGGCGGAGACCCTGCATGCTTTCTTTGAATCCAGTCCAGCAATGGCAGCTAACCACCAGATGGCACAGCACTTCCAGTATGTCAAGAAGGTCTACTTGTACTACCTGAAGGTCGTCCTGATGAAGGGGCCCACCTGCTGTATGGGTAAAAAAAAATCAGCCTTTGACCTCCTGTGGCACTGCAGCCCCCAAGTCTGCAAGGGTGCCATCAGATGCCTCGCCTCCTAGTGACTCTCCTGGTACCAAGTCTCCTGGTCAAGTCCATGTGCCTGAGTCTCCTGGTCAAATCTCTGTTCCCAAGTCTCCTGGTTGAGTCCCCAGGGTCCCGCTGGATGCCTTGCCTCCTTAAGTGACAATTATGAGTTAGAATATTATATTACCTGTTTGTGAACCTTTGCCATTTGGACTATTGCTGTGATCAGAGGACTACTTCCTGTTTCTAGAAGCTCCACCTGCTATGAGTGATGTCCCCAGTGGGTATGGTCCTTACTGTTAAAAGATACTGTGTCCCAATAATTTTTCCTTTTATTTATTATTTGGTAATAAAGCTGGTTTATTCTCAGAAACAAGAATTATGAGCAGAAAATCTATAATACAAAAAACATCCCACTTACCTGGACATAGCTGGACACTTATAAATATCTGTGGTTTAAAAGGTTAATATTCACTACTTTTCTCAAATCCATTTAGACACCTCCAGATGAACTCTCCTGTTTTGGTCTGGTTGGTGCATGCATGCTATTCATCTATTAATCTCTGTTTCTTCAAACTAATGTTGTTCAAAGGACTATCTGCAACAGATAAACAGTTTTTCATAACTTTTTGCAGAACTGGATTTTAATTAAGTTTGAGCTAGGCTCTTATTATTTATTTATAGGTTGGGTTTATTTCAGGCAAGGACTCAACAGTACTTGCCTGAAGCACTGACATTTTTGAGAGCAGAGTTGTTTGAAGACAGCATCAAACCACTTTGGTTCCGGTCTCACTCTGACTTTAACCGTTCGTTTGTCAATCCTGTCAGAACTAATCTCTGTTTCTCAAAGCTGAGGTTGTTCAAAGAGCCATCTTCAAGTGAAAAGACGTTAACTGTTCATATCTTTCTACAAAAACATCACTTCAAGGATCTGAATTATTCCTTTAAGCTCCTAATTGGTGTAAACTCATTCAACGTCTTTACATCTAATACCACCTTGGTACCCTAAAGGTCATGATCAGGTCAAAGGTCATGTCTTCTTGTTCTGAGGTAGATTTAGTTAAGCCTTACTTTTAATTTCCAGCTGCAAACAAGATAGTCTGCTGCTAGATTTTTGACAGCTACATTTTCAAATAGAGCTTATTTTATTCAAAATATCAAAATCTCCCACTTTTACTTTCAACTAGAGTGATCAAAGACTGTTGCTGAACTCAGAAAACAATCTTTATTGGAAAAAAACAAACCTATTCTCGTACAAATCTACTTTGCGCTCCTCACAAAGACATCCTGTTGCAATTTCCTCCTGAGAGAGCCAATAAGGTCTTCTTTAAAGACATTTTATTGACTTGTCCATATGGTTTATAGGTTTCTAAATGGTTCCACTTCTCTTTAGGAAAAGAATGGGAATTTAATCACACACCTTTGGCTGAGCGAAGCAGCTGTGACAGACGAAAACCCCATCATGTCAGCCAGGCTGTCCTTGAAGCACAAAGAACCTCTGAGAACATTGATTTACTTCAGCCACTGGGGCACCCATTCACACTCACAAAGGCCAGTGTTCTTTAAACCTTTTCAGCTCAGACAAGCATCAATAAAATGACATAAAACACTCTGGTTATCAAAATAAGTTAGACATCATTGCTTCCAATATCCCTGGAGATGACTCATCTCTCCTCGCTGACCATTTTCAGGATGATGACACACTTGATTTATCTCCGTCCCTTGGCTCGAATTGGGCAAATAACGCAAATTGGTAACAGAATCCAAGTATAAGGACATTCCCAGGGTGTAATTATACAGATGTTGTGAATGAATCAGGTACTGTATACGGGTTTGCAGTTGATTTGTGCCATCATGTTTCATCGTGCTTTTCATTTTGAGGCGCGGACCAGCCGACACGCCTCACTTGCTCTTATAATTATTTCTGCTCCTCTCCCTTCTCCATGCCCCCGTCTCTGTCGTGCTCTCAGTCTGAGCTGATGCCCGGGTGTCGATCCCTCAGGAGTCGCCACTGGAATGCCTATTACAGGCTTCTGCAGATGGAGGTTGGGAACTTCAATACAATTTTTCAAATCACGACCGAGGAATTAAATGAAATCTAACAACGTTATCTCTTGGTTCAAATTGGTCACTCGAGTGTGTTCTGATAGACTGATAATGCAGCCCACTTACTTTTCATCATCAAAACGCCGTAGATTATATCTGAGTGCTTATGTGCACAATGAGTAAATACTCCACTGCTTACGGCTTGTCTTCCCTTCAGCTCTTCATCCGAATTTGCTTATGTGGCATTGCAATTCAGCATAAAACTCAGAGGACAGATTATAATCCGCATGGCAATCCTTGTGTTCCTCCTGTAAAATGCACACAACAGAACCGCGGTCCCCAGACATGAAAAGCTTCAGCGGTTGTCTGTGTTCGACAGATAAAGAGGAACAATGCTTCTAATAAGCAGCAAACAGTCTCCAAAAAGCGGTCTTTCGGCACGCACATTTGTTCTCACAAAGGCTAAATGTATTTTGAGTGGCAGATTAAGGATACTGGTCAGAGGCTCTGCATTGTCGACTCTGAAAAGTGGGGTAAATGTGTGTTTGGGTGATAATTCACACATTCTTCAGCTTGACGGCGGACAAAAACAGGCGCCCTGCTTTCAGTTTTGGGAAATGTGTTTTACAGATTGTTAATTATGGCATACATAATCTCATTAAGTCCTTTTGCTGCGCGACTCAATTTCCTTTACAAGCATTAGCCATGATTGAGGGTTTATGGGTTTAAGGTCTTCTTCTGTCTGAATTCAAAGTATGTCCATCTTCATACAGGCTTTGCTGTGTCCTATTTGTATTCCCTCAGAAATCCTCATGTCCAGCAGCAGCGACATTTCAGCCTGTTTGAGTGCCTAATATCAGATTGTTTTGCCCTTGAGAAGCGTTTTGACATCCTTCAAAAGCTCAGGGTGTTTAAGATTTGCTTTTACAGATATGAACCTTAGTATTTATTGCTTACAACCTTCTATAAACAGAGCACAAGAGCAACGTTTTTTCAATAACCAATAAATGTCACTTTGCAAATTCTGTAGTGACAACCCCACTTTGAATTATCCCCAAAATCTGCAGCTCCCCAGCTCTACAGTCTAAGGTTGGGCATCTCTGGTCTGCAGCCAATCTGATAAGCAAGCCTAAACTGCCTAGTGTGCTTTTAACCCCTAGGAGTCTGTGTGGAAGTGGCATGTTTTATTGTTGTTTCAACATCTGAATCAGACATTGACAGCGTTTGAATGCTAACAACATTCAAAATAATTATTACTTCAACCTAGAGATGCCATTCAAATTTATATTTAATGTATGACTGACTGCCATTTTTGTAAAATCACAGGATAGGTTTGATGAACATCTCAGTCTCAAATTTAAAATGATCAGTTACAATGAAAAAGACAGGAGGACTGGAAGGAGATCTGCTCATTTGAGGGGGATTTTTTGAACTTGACTCATACAGAAATGAGATTTGAACTACCTAAAGTAGACAAAACCAAAAAAAGCAAATTGATAAATCATTCATGCATGTATTTTTAAAAAGCTGTGGCAGTATGACAGCATTGTTTGTGACGTTCCCTCTGATTCTGATCCAGTTTCTCACTCTAAGATCTTTATCACTCTTCATGCTGTGGAGTGAGAAGGAGATTTCTGATTGGCTAAGGCTGCTCCCAGGGAATCTAATGTTTATGCTTAAGTTTTTACTTTCTTAGGGGAAGCTTTT
Organism: Callopanchax toddi; assembly: GCA_006937965.1. Taxonomy (NCBI): domain Eukaryota; kingdom Metazoa; phylum Chordata; class Actinopteri; order Cyprinodontiformes; family Nothobranchiidae; genus Callopanchax; species Callopanchax toddi. The sequence goes on along the minus strand of SSNR01000048.1, from coordinate 890,721 downwards.
AACCAAAGCAACTTACAATATTAACATGTATGTTTTTGGTCTGTGGGGGAAACAGTCAACCCACACATGCATGGGGAGAACATGTGAACTCCACACAGAAAGACCAGAGACCTTCTTGCTGGGAGGTAACAGTGCTAATGGTGCATTCGATTTGTCCTTGGAGGTCGGAACTTGGAACTGGGAATGACGTCACACCCAAGTTACAGCGTTCTGTTTGCAAAGTCGGGAAAATCGGGAAACCAAAGTATAAAGTAATTTATGGTTGTATTTCTTCACGTGTTTGGTTCACACACAAACACATTGCCATTGTTGACTTTGTTAGCAGCACACATCTAAAACATTGTTTAAGACTTGATTTAATTTGTTCATGCAAACACTCTGAATTTGTTTAGAGTCAGAAGATACAAAGCACTACATGTAATTCTGAACTTAAATACATCCAAACAAGCAGATCTTGCAAAATAAACGTGTCTTCATGGCATTTTAACTGTTCTTGCGAGGAGTCGCCATCTTTTTTCCCAAAGTCGGGACGCCAAAAAATCTCCGACTTTCCGAGTGGGAAGTCCGACTTCGGGGGGCGTTCTAGTTGATTTTTCCCACTCGGAACTCAGAATTTCCTACTTCCGACTACAAATGGAACGCACCATAACAACTATGCAGCCCCCTGTAATGTTAGGTGTTAGATTACATCTCTGTTTCAGCCAGGAACAAAACCACATCCAGAACCTGGACTGGACTTAGACCCATTCCAGAATCAGATCCAGGACAGGTACAGGACCGGGACCACAACCAGATAGGACCAGAACAAGGACCTGAATGTTGAATGATTAGAGCTTTCCTTGATCCCTCAGGTGAGACTGCAACATGGAGGAGGTAATGACATGAATCTATTGACTCTAAACTAACATGATTCTGTCACAAAAAAATCTGCTATTAGTATAGAATAATCAGGTTTAGGTTAGTAGTGTTTGAGCTGGACTAGTTCTAATGTTGTCCAGATGCAAATAAAATGTCAAAAAACATATTTTATTGAGCTTTTACATATCAAACAAACGTATCACAGATTAAAAACTGGGTTTAAAATGTTCTGCTCTAAGTGTAGAATATTCAAGCCTTTGTTTGAACAGTCTAAGTATTGTAGGTTTATAAACTAGAGCAGATTAGAGATGCTCAAAGTTGTGACAAATTTTGTGGAATTGCCCTTTAGCTGTTTCTCAAATTGAAAGCTAATTACATATTCATAAACACAAATGTAACTGCACTTTTTAACTTTACTAGTGTCTTTAACAGGGGCAGACATTTGATGTACCGGTAATTTTTAAACAGATCGGATTGTATCGGTATAAAACATCGTAATCTGATGTGTCTGGATTTAATCCCAAACCTGCACCTGTACAGGACTGTTCTACTGATTCAGCTGTTTATCCGTAGATTGATACAAACCAGTTAATACCTAGACCTCTCCAGAACGGTGTTCAGCTGTCTGTCCTGCATCTTTAATGTTTGTTTACTCTTAGTGCTTCACCATGCACCATTTTAGCCACAGCAGCTGTTTTGTCTTCCAAAGAAGAGGTTGGACAAAAACATTACCTGCTCAGCAGCACAGAGCAGCAGGCAGACTCCGTTAGGGGTTATCTGATGAACACGATGGAGTGTTTAACAGATAAGGAGCTGGAGATTTCCCCAAGGTATTGGTTTAGACTTTTTAAAAAGAGCTGAAAGTAGACTGAATATTGAGACATCTCTTTTGGAGTACTCCCCAGTAGGACCATACCTCACAACTTACTACATAAAGTTTATCAGAATGATTTAAGTGTCTGTAAATATTCATAAAAGCAGAAACATGAGAATCCAGTTCATCAGACATCAATTTTTACATTTTAATTTTAAGAAATGCATACGAGTTAAAATTTTGAAGCTAAAACAGAAAAATTAAAGTGCCTGTGACTCCATATTTAAATCACTTTATATTAAACAGGTGTAATCTTTGATGCCTCTAGATTAGCGTTGCACCATTATAACTCAAAATACGCTGTAATTATTTCCTAACGAGCAACTCAGAGATCAGAAGAAAGCGCCACCTTCCGGTTCTGCTGGGTTTCTCCTTATTTGGCAGCCTGACACTTCTGCTGCAGCAGGGGGCAGTGTTGTCACGTGAAAGAGAAACGAAACTGAAACTAAACACTACACGGTCTATGGGCAACGGCGGCGGCACTGCCTCGCTCCAGTTGTCGTGAACGTGCATGTGGGAGAAGAATTTACCATATAAGCAAGTCCGGATCACTATGACCTCATAGCGGGCTGGAGTGAAAAAAACTGTTTGAAACCTGGGTCTGAAATCTGGAAGAGCTTCTCACTGGCTGTACTAGGAGACAGATGGACGCCGATTTTTGCTCTTTCTGACAGGTTCAAGGTGAGAACTCAACGTTGCAACATGATAGATAAGTCAGAAAACATGGAAAACAATGTCATGGGCACTTTAAAGTTTTTTTGCAACATTTTAAGTAAAGTAAAGTTTATTTATATAGCACCTTTCACAGACTTAAATCACAAAGTGCTTCACAAAAAATAGAAATAAACATGATTAAGAGACAATGACCAAAAGCATCAAGGTAAAAATAAAAGACTTAAAAGAAATGAAAATAATAAAGGACAGATTAAAATTTCTTAGACAAAATAAGGCTATAAAACCAAATTTAAATATTTAAACAAATTTTAAATATCGTTAAAATACATAATGATTGAGGTACAAATAGTAATGGTTAAACACCAATAAAAGAACATAAAATATTTAAGTAAAAGCAGTTTTGAATAACAGTTTTCAACTGCTTTTTAAAGGTGTCCAGACTGTCTATACAACGTAAAACTAAAGAAAGTTCATTCCTAAGTCGAGGTGCAACAGACTGGAAAGAGCGATCTTAGATTTTAAGAAGTTTAGACACCAAAACTCCTAAATTATAGATAAAAGATCTCAATTGGCACTAATCCTGGGCTCTTTTCACTAAAAACACTGATCTGAGCCAGTTATAATTTAAGGAGGAGCTGACTGCCAGCGTAGGTCTGTGGCGACGATGCAGGAGACCTCGGTATCCAGTCTGATATCTGAGAGCATATCTGGGTCAGCCCTGAAATGCTTCTCCTCCATTCTCTAACAGGACTTTATCCTGTTGCCGTTGGAAACCATACCTCCTCATCTGCTCCATACTTGAGCAGTTAAAGGTTTTGTTCTGCGTCTCATCTTGTTTGCCCCCTTTGGGAACAGAGTAATGAGTTTTAAAGGCGTTTCTTATCACGGCGAGGCAGATGATATTCAATTAAACATCATTTGCGCATAAAATTTGGGGGGAACAAAGTGTGTTTTACATGATACTGTGATGAATAAATATTTGTACAGCTTAACGCTTTAAAATTACTTTTTATAAAAATGTGCCCATAAACTTGTAGCTTCATCTCATCATGGGTTTTAAATCTCAATTACTAACAGCTGCTTTGGACCATACTTATTTATTATGGCTGATGAATATTTTTATTGTAAAAGCTTTGCAGAAATAAAAGTTTAAATATGTTTTTTAAATCCTTTTTAAACTAGACTCTCTTGTTTTTATTCCATTTTGTTGTTCAGCTCAAGGTACAGATCTGCATGATCAGCATGTCTAGATCTACTGCACTCTCATTTCATTGTGAAATTTTTAAAGTTTTGAATGATTGTTGTGACAGATTCTATTCTAAAGAAGAATGTCTGTTTAGACGTCTTGATTCCTCGAGGACTCTGTGTATTCTCAGTTCTCCTGGTTGCCTGTATTTGAGGTTTATCTGTGTTTAGCTCTTGCACCTTTTGTTAAATTTTGATGACCTTTGTCTTGTTTCCTTTCAGGTCACATCACTACCTGTAATCAGGTCCTGACACACCCTAATGTTATTCACCTGTGTCTAGTCGACTTCCCTGTTGGTGACACTTCCCTTTTCCAGTTAATCTTGTCCTCTGTGTAGAGTTTTCCAGCCTTAGACTCCTGTAAGTTTTTCCAATTTAAGACTTGCTTGTTATTTTGGATTTGACTTCTGTCTTAGATTTTCTGATCAGAATATTGTGTGCTGACCCTGGACTGAATTCATCCAGCTGTTATTGGAGTCTTTGAGTCCTTCTTCCTGTGCCCTTTGCCATTCTGTTAATTTATTGCTATGTGTTTATTATTTTTAAACCTTAAGGCTAGGGCTGTGCGATATGACGAAATATTTCGTCTGGACGATAGAAAATGTCTATCGTCAGATAAAAAGCTCTATCGTTTAAGCCACGATAGAAGTTTTACGGCATAATGCACTTTACGGGATGTTCATGAACACACCGCGCAGCAACGCATAAACACGGAGGCAGACGGTAGTGGATACGTTTTAGACCAGAGTCAACAGGATAACCAGCTAACCCAAACCGAGGAGCTTTTACCTAAAAGAGGGACAACTTCTGTCTCATGGATGTGGTTTAAATATAAAAAGACCGACGTGGACCAGACAGCAGCTGTTTGTAAAGTTCGCTGGCTCCCGGTCCCAACAACGGACTCCGACGCCACTAATATATTTTATCACCCGCACAAAAACCACGTCGAAGAATACAGAGACAGTTAAAGAGTAAAAGCTGCAAGAGCAGCGTTGAGTGTTGAGTAAGAGCTCAGAATAAACTCCAGGCGCTGCTACAGGCTTTTACCTGCAGCACGTCATGTAGCGTCGAGCTGCCAGCTGACCGGGATGGAAGGAAGGAAGGAGGAGGTTACTGCTGCTGTTACCAGGCACTTATACAAAGATATGGCTCTAATCTACACGGTGGAGAAACGTGAGTTTAGTGAGTTACACTCGAACCCAGATATGAAACACCCAGCTGAAAACGCATCACTAAAGTCATGTTACTGATCTATATGATGCATGTCGGGCCACAGTGGAGGAGGACATTCACGAGGTGTTCTATCGTATGTTTATCGTTATCGGGATATAAAATGAGCTATATCGGGATATGGAATTTTGGCCATATCGCCCAGCCCTACTTAAGGCCAAGAACCTTGCCTATGTGCACATATTTTAATAGTCATTAAAAGTGAGTCATTAAAAGTCATTGCCGGTGGCAGTTGCCGAGGCAAAATTTCAGGCGTGGGAGGAGTTTGGCGAGGCCATGGAAAAAGACTATCGATCGGCTCCAAAGAGGTTCTGGCAAACCATCCGGCGCCTCAGGGGAGGAAGGCAGCAACTCGCTCACACTGTTTACAGTGGGGACGGGGAGCTGCTGACGTCAACTGGGGCTATAGTCGGACGGTGGAAGGAATACTTTGAGGAGCTCCTCAATCCCACCGACGCGCATTCCGAGGAGGAACCAGAGCTGGGAGACCTGGGGACGGACTGTCCAATCTCTGGGGCAGAAGTCGCTGAGGTAGTCAAACAACTACGCAGCGGCGGAGCCCCAGGGCTGGATGAGATCCGACCTGGGTACCTCAAGGCGATGGATGTTGTAGGTCTGTCGTGGTTGACACGTCTCTGCAACATTGCGTGGTCATCGGGGGCAGTTCGGGTCGGGAGAGAGGTCCTGCCTCAAGTGGAGGAGTTCAAGTATCTCGGGGTCTTGTTCACGAGTGAGGGAAGGAGGGAGCGGGAGATCAACAGGTGGATTGGGGCAGCGTCTGCAGTGATGCGGACGCTGAACCGGTCTGTTCTGGTGAAGAGAGAGCTGAGCCAGAAAGCAAGGCTCTCGATTTACCGGTCGGTCTACGTCCCAATCCTCATCTATGGTCATGAGCTTTGGGTAGTGACCGAAAGAACGAGATCGCGGATACAATTGGCTGAAATGAGTTTCCTCCGCAGGGTGGCCGGGCTCAGCCTTAGGGATAGGGTAAGAAGCTCGGACATCCGGGAGAGACTCGGAGTAGAGTCGCTGCTCCTCCATATCGAAAGGAGCCAGTTGAGGTGGTTCGGGCATCTGGTAAGGATGCCTCCTGGACGCCTCCCTCGGGAGGTGTTCTGGGCATGTCCTGCCGGCAGGAGGCCCCCGGGTCGACCCAGGACAAGCTGGAGGAAATACATCTTCAGTTTGGCCTGGGAACGCCTGGGCGTCCCAGCTGTGGAGCTGGTGGACTTGGCCGGGGAGAAGGTGGCCTGGGCTGCCCGACTTGGAATGCTGCCCCCGCGACCCGGACCCGGATAAGCGGAAGAAGGCGAGGCGATGTGATGTGTTGTTGGCTTTAAAGATTTGTATTTCATTTGGTCAACTGAGGCAAAACAGGATATGTGAAAATACAAATATTGCAAAAATACTACAGGGTTAGGGGCATGTAATTCTTTTAAATATTAAGTCATTCTAAACTTATTGTCTTATTAATCATGTGATTATGGCATGTTACAGATTTCTGACACATTTCAAATATAAATGTTCAAACAAAAGGTTTAGAGTAATGATAAAGAACCAGTGTGTCATTCTTTAAAGCTTTTTGTTTTACCAGCATGTTTGCCTCCTCAGGTCCATACAGGAGACAGCAAATGGCAAAATTTCATTTAACGACTCAATCTAAAGATGTGTTTGTAGCACAAAAAGACAGAAGGAGTTTTTAGATTTCTGCCACTCTTGTGGACCAGCTCTGGTTCTGTGTCCTGCCATCTCCACCACAACAGTTACAGACTGCTCAACATCAAATTGTTTCTGATTTCCAGCTTTGCGCTTCTCTTCATCTTCTGACGGCTGCTGCTGAGAGTAATAAAAGCTTAGTTACATTGATAGATTATTTCATTTATAAAAGTTCTGCCATTAAAATCTGTTTTTAATGCATTGGTAATGGAATGATTTGCACTCTCAACACAGTAGAAAGTCTGTGAATATTTTGCACTATGCACGCTCTTTCTTTCTCTTTCTTCTGCTGTTCCTGCAGCTGTATTACTTTCTATGACACCTAGTGTTAGGTATTCTGACACAAGCATGAACTGGCAGCTGCAGCTGCAGCACAACCTTTAACATTCAAACATTATAAAAATAATATCATCCAAAACAAGCTGTTAAGTATTTTTTACCAAACAGATGTTTTTTTTTTACAGATGTAATGTGTGTAAGTCGTTAATATTCAGCTGCACCACATTGCAAAGGTTGAAATGTGACTTGTGTCTAACTTTGTTCTTTTCTTTTTGTCTCACGTCCTGTAGCTCAACCAGAGCAGGAGACAAGACACTTTATAGCTCAGGTATCTGGAAAATGATCAGCAACAAGCCAGATATTATGAGCTGCTAACATTAGCATGCTCTGTCAACTCAGGTCATAATGCATTATTGTCTGTTTCGACCAATATAGTGAACAATGTCTGTGATTGGACCACCTGATGAGTTTTTAGGGCCCTAGACTGCATCATTGGCCAACCCTGAAATATATCAAATTAAAGTTAAAGTCTAAAAAATCCTCACCAAATTTCTTGAGTGCTTGACCATTTTGCCGTGTTCACTGGACTGGATAAATGATCTCTCTCATGTCTCCAAACTGTGCAAAATGCTACAGCTGGCAGCAAACGTTCCCACATCTCTTCTGTCCTACACTAGCTTCCCATTGAGTTATTTTACCTACAGAGCTCTGAATGGCCAGGCACCAGAATATTTTCTCTTTTTTGCTCGTAGTCTCTGTTCTTACAGTGAGGCAAAAAAGTATTTAGTCAGCTGCTAATTGTGCAAGTTCTCCCAAGGTGAGAGGCCTGTAATTTTCATCATACAGTAGTATACCTCAACTATGAGAGACAAAATGAAAAAAAAAAAATCCAGAAAATAACATTGTCTGATTTTTAAAGATTTAAAGCGGCTCTCTGGATTATTTTTCTCTGTATCAAAGTTTTCTAAATGTTTTAAATGATATTTCAGGTCTAAACTTTGATCTATGGGTTGAGTTCCACAACATCTGTCATTCTGATGAAGACCCTCCTTCCTCCTAGAGACCCCTTTCCATTTTTTCTTGCCGCCGACATTTTTCAGCCAATGAAATTCAAATGTCTGCATTCTCTCAACATGCACGCGCATCGACCAAACCTGTACCAGTAGGGGGCGCTGTCGTACAGGACGCTCCGTGTGTTTCTCTGTTTACCATCTCGTTCACTGAGGACTCACAGCTCATTTCTACTAAAAACCTACCCATTCTCCAGCTAAAGATGGATTTATTTTTATTTTTAAACCTTTCACCTCACAGAATGGCAAGGCTTGACAGGATTATGCGTTTATTTTGGTCAGAAAGTTCATCCAGGGCCGAGTCAAGTTCAGCTTCAGAGTCCAGCAGCAGCTCGGTGCTAACAGAGCTAATATCAGAAGCAGCAGGGACAGAGAGGGCTCATCAGACCCTCGTAGTGTTGTTGGAATAAGATTGTGAACTGTGAGTGATTAAACTCTACACATTGAGCTGTACAGTTCATGCCCGAAGTATATGCGCTGCGTGCACGCGCGCACACGCGACCGGATGCGCGTGTCGAGATGTTTTGAGGAGGAGCCTTTGGACGCTAGATTCAAAAACTGCTCTCTTGCTGAAATAATCCAGAGTGCGGCTTTAATTTGCAAATTATATTATAAAAAAAGTATTTGGTCAAAAACAAACAAGTAAGATTTCTGTCTCTCACAGACCTGTAACTTCTTCTGTAAGAGGCTCCTCTGTCCTCCATTGGTATTAATGGCACATGTTTGAACTCGTTACAAAAAGACACCTTAAAGACACACGTTAAAAGACACCTGTCCACAACCTCAAACAGTCACACTCCAACTCCACTATGGCCAAGACCAAAGAGCTGTCAAAGACCAAAGAGCCGAGTGTTGTTTCTTAATGGAGGGTGAAAAAAAATTCCACACACAGCCACTACTTTAACTCAAACACTTATTAAAGACTGTATACTTAACTTTAAGAACATGAACAAATGTGAAACTAATAAAAACATGTTCTATTGATTATAATGATGATGTCACAATTTAAAGTCGTCTTTTGTTTGGACGATCAACCAGCTGGAACAGAAGCATCGAGTCAGCACATTTACCACAGCCTGAAAATAAAGGTGCACTATTTTAGTTAATCATGAGAAACACTGCAAAAATATAATACTTGCATAAAGAGCGCTTCTTCATGAGCGCTGCTGCTGTCACAGACAGGGCGCTTCTCCAACAGCCACAAGATTTTTCATCTTTTCTCTTTTCTGTCATAACCTGACGCAGCCTAAATATTAGACCCGTCAGGTCGGGTTGAGTCGGGTTGGGTTCGGGTCTAACCTACTCTAGCTTGATGTGGAGAAATCAACAGTGGGAGCTATTATTAGAAAATGGAAGACATACAAGACCACTGAAAATCTCACTCCATCTGGGGCTCCACGCAAGATCTCACCCCGTGGGGTCAAAATGATCACAAGAACGGTGAGCAAAAATCCCAGAACCACACGGGGGACCTAGTGAATGACCTGCAGAGAGCTGGGACCAAAGTAACAAGGCTACCATCACTAACACACCACTCCACCAGGGACTCAAATCCTGCAGTGACAGATGTGTCCCCCCTGCTTAAGCCAGTACATGTGCAGGTCCGTCTGAAGTCTGCTAGAGAGAATTTGGATGATCCAGAAGAGGACTGGGGGCATGTCATGTGGTCAGATGAAACCAAAACATCACTGCTCTAGAGGAGATCTGCATGGAGGAATGGGCCAAAATACCAGTAACAGTGTGTGAAATCCTTGTGAAGACTTACAGAAAATGTTTGACCTCTGTCATTGCCAACAATAAAGTATTGAGATGAACTTTTGTTTTTTAATAATACTTTTTTAGCACTGTTTTAATGTAATTTGACTGTACAGCACATTGAGACTTTTTGTCTTAAAAGAAAAACAAATAAACTTTGCTTACTATTTTCCCTCAGTGCAACCAACAGTTCAGTCTGTGTTCTATCAAAACGAACAAGAACAATAAAAACATTTTTAGAGTTATTTTATTATTGAAGGGTGAAGAAGCAAAAATCTGGACTCCGTTTGGTTTTATCCTCTTTTTTTCATTCAGAAAAACACATTTTCGAACTTTCTGTGAAGCACTTGTCATTTTGTTCCCGCCATTTTTCCACATGACAGTGATCTGTAGCACACGACACCGCAGTCTGTTAAAGAGATTCTGATTCTGAGAGCGTGGTACTGAGTGCTTTGTTTTCACCAAATGATCTCAGTAAATCTTGTGTTCTATCAGGGATGACAGACTCTCTGAGGACACGCTGTCTGTTGTCTAAGGAGGAGGAGATTGAGTCCTAAAGGCTCCTCAGTGATTGCTCCTCTGTCTGCTGGAACACGTCAACACGCCCCGTGCGTCCATGTCAGCCGCCCTGGCTATCAGTGTTTATTTTCAACCAGCGATGTGTCATCAATAGCTCCAACCCTCTGGTATTCCTTTCCCTCCCCTATGCAAGCAAATATTGTGTACACAGATTAGTTCTGCAGCTGTGGGCAAAGGAGATTAGCAGAGATTATTGGGAAACATGTTGCGTTACCCAGAAAGCACCACCTCCTCTCTTCTAAACAACCCAGCTGTGTGGTTGAAGCTGAGCTTGTGGTGCGACCAGCAGTGTGGTTTTAACAACGCGTCTCAGCGTGAAGGCAGATGTTCCTGGGATTAAACAACAGAGCTGCCGGGATTCAATCTTCATCTCTGCCAATTAGGGTCAGATTTACTGACATCAGTCACAGTTCATCACTGTGATTATCCTCAAGCTGTTCAGTGAGGAGATGAAATGGAGCATTTGGGGGGCCATCACTGGTTGGAGGTCCTCACTTGCATGGGCATCAACACAACACATATTCCAGTGTCAGCTGTAACTTTAAAAAAAAGTTTAAATAGAGCACACACAATCAAAAGAGATGGGGGGCTCCCTAAGGGGGAGTCCTCCTGGCCTTTTCTGGTTTTATTGGGCAATTAGCTCCGCCACACCAGACAATTTTATTCATGAGGCACTTTAAATACTTTTAAGTCTGAACAACAACATAAAGTACATAGAAAACACGTCACATAGCTTTAAAACAAGTAAAACAAAATATCTTGATGGGTGCCAGACCCTCACTCACATAGGACCCCTGGTTCTCTAAGGTTTCCCTTTTGAAATGTCTTGTAGCTCTTCATGTTACTGTTCTATTGTTTAGTTTTCAGCTTTGCTCTTCTGTATTGTGATTTTTCTGATTGTTTCTATGGTGATGTAAGATTGGCATGAATAAGCTCTGGCTTCAGCCTATTGACTACTCTTATACCTACATGTTACTAATTTAAACTCTTCACTGTATATATGTAAAAAGACACACACAAGCACACACATGGACACACACACACACACACACACAAACACACACACAAAGCATGTTTTTTTCTGTTTTTTTCTCAAAATGTATACTAAATTGAAACAAATTGATTTAGAAATATATTGTCTTGTGTGTGCGTCTTTATACAAAGAATAAAGTATTTCTATCAGTGAATAGGAACATGATTTTGTGTAATTAAATAACAAACAAGTAATAATGGAAACATAATACGTTAAAACTTAGTGTGTCAAAATCGCTCACTCAGGTGAATCAGACAGAATCTTTATTGGTATTTTACAGAAGTACAAGAACATCCAGTCCCCTCTAGTGCAAAGAGAACAATCTAACCATCTTATCAAAAACACTGATGCACTTCTTTGTTTTGGTTTGTTTGTAAAAAAAAAAATTGCATTCTAAAAATCATATAAAGATTAGAAAATAATGACAAATTATACCTTCTTGCACGTGTTGATGAAGATGTATAATATCAAGCTCATAATAGGTTGAACCGTTTGCTTGAAGGTAATTATTACTTTACTTAATTTAATTTAAAGGCCATTTTGTTGTGAATTTAACCTCTGTGTGTAAACAACAACATTCATCCTGCTGGGGTCATTTTAGAACCAGTGATGTTGAGTGAAATTAAATCATGAAACAAAACGTGGACCAGCCGCCCATGAGACAGAGATTTACAAAATGATCGGAGGTTCTGAATAAACATATTGATTTGCTCATATGAGAAACCTTCATTCATCTGAAAAGTGCGTCGATAAGCTCCTTGCAGGGACACGATACAGATGGACCATTGAAGCATTATATCTGATGATAGTTGGGTGTTTTTGGTTGCCTGCCTGTGAGTCGTGTGAGTGGAGAACAGAGCGATCATTTTGTGTGTGGGCACAGAAAGGTTGACCTGTGAGGAGATGTGACCTGGCTGAAGGTCACAGGTTTTATGTGCTCTCAGGTGTAGTGCAGCAGCTGACTCTGAATTCTCCATATTCTGCATAATAGCAAATTACTGTATGCATTATCACTCATTAAAGATACAAAAACCTGCTAAAACCCATTTTGAAATATCAGAATTTCTGGAGGTCAGTGCTGCAGTTGATCTGGAATATGCACAATGTTTCTTTTATGTTGGCAAGTATTTCAATAGTTCAGCCACATATGCAAATTGGAGCTTATTATGAAATTCAGAGTTCTCAACTCTTATTTGAAAGTTCTCTCTAAAAACTTTACAGTGAATTTATATGACTTTACTAAAGCAGTGTTGCAGTAAAACAGCTTTTACTGATCCCCATGACACTAAAAATGTGTTTTATTGCAGACCAGAACACGAGGAAAGAAAAATCTATTGCTTCTGTGATGGTGAGGTTTAAATTTATGGGCAGAATGAGGAGGATTGAAGGGAAGAAAGAAAATTCAAGAAGGAAACTCTGCACACACTTCAGTTCATCACTTTAAACTGGGAGGAGATTCGGCTTCATTATGACAGCTTTAGAGACCTAATCATTTGAAACTGAGCTGAAGAGTTATTGTATGTTGCACTTTGAATTTTGTACACTATAGAGTTCATTGCCATCTAGTGGTGAGGTGAGAAGAAACTGGTTTGTGTCAAACCAGTTTTTTCTCAACTCGAGAGGAAAAGCAGAACAATAAGAACACTAAAAAGTGTTTCTGGTCATTTGTTGGTTTATTTATTTTACACAATCATTAAATTTTTATCATTTTGGTTCATTTTTATTTTTCTGCCACATCAAGAAAAGTCAATGATTTTTATTTGTTTACTTTGCTTTTTCATTCATTGGGACATTATGGGTTATAATATAACGTAAATTATTAAAAACGAAAAATTATAAGGTAATAAAAATGTCAAGTAATATTTTTACTATCCATATTTTTTTAATGTAGTCTCATTTTTCAGTTAAGTTCATTCTTTAGCTGTGATCTTAAATCATTTTAAGCAAACAGTAATCTAACCCTTTCCTTAAAAACCCCTCTTTGCCCCACTTTTCTTTCAAATCGCAGGCCAATCTCTAAGCTGCATTTTCTCTCAAAAATTATTTAAAATTATACAAATAATGGCTTTTTAAAAAAGTTTTCCAATCCAGATAAATCCCTATAACACAGAATCCGCACTTTTAAAAGTTTCTAAAATATTTTTGAGCCACAGACGCTGGTGAATGTTTAATGAAAATGCCTCTCTGTGCTAATTATTTACATCAGCACATCGGTGACATGAAGGCTTCGGTGTCACTCAACTGTTTAAACTTTAATGAGACTAAGACAGAAATTATAGTTCTTGGCAACACCACCACCGCCGTATACCTGCAGACTTGGGTTCCTTTACTCATTATGTCAAAACAACTGTAAATTTTCTTGGATTGAAAATGGACTCTGACCTAAAGCTTGACCAGCAGATCAAGGCAGTCCTTTACTGCAGCTCAGAAAATAAACCCTTTACTAAATCTTCTCCATTTGAGGCAATAATTCATGCCTTTGTTACAACTTGACTGGAGTATTGTAACAAGATGAAATGAGTGGTTCCTCCATTGTTCGTCTTCAAAGAGTACATTTGATCACATTTCCCCCATTTCCACTGGCTGCCTCTTTGACTTAGAAAATATTATAAACTTATTTTATTTGTTTTTTGTTGAAATTAGATTAACAACACTTTGACACCACATAAGATATTTTAGCTTGTTTTGGTTCCTTGTTTTAAAATATATTTCAGATTTTCTTTACTTATTATCGTTTAGGATTGTTTTATGTGCAGCTCTTTGCATTTAAAGTGATTTATGAGATGCTGGATTTGAATGAAACACTTCAATAAGATAGGGGCTCAAATGTGCTCTACCTGGAGGTTGGTCTTACATTAAAGGGTTAAAAGATATCTTCAGAAGTCCTGATCTCCACTGCTATGCTCTGCCTGCTCTCCTCATCCAGTTTCTTATAGTTGTGGTGATGCATAATAAAGAAAAATATGCCTGTCACCAGCATCAACACACCACACATGTAGTGCATGTATCTGTAGTCCCCAAACACATCAACCAGGGCTCCTGAAAGAGAAAAACACACTCCATTAGTCAACATTTTGGAAAGGTTTACCGTTGGCTTTACGAGCAATGAGAAACATTCATAAACCTGATATCGGGGGTCCGAGGAGTACCGGTCCACACTCAATGACGGTGACAAGTCCAACTGCACTGGAGAAGCGATAAGCTCCAACCAGGTCCATCAGAACTTCAAACAGCAGCGCCGAGACCATTCCAAATGCCAGACCAACAAAGACGGCATACACCACTAGGCCCTCGTATCCAGTTGCCAATGGGCACAGGAGGTGACACACACCATTGTAGGAAACAGCAAAACCGAAAAAGTATTGTATTCTAGGACGAATCCACTTGCTGTTCCCAATGAGGCCAGTTACAGGTCTGATAAACATGTCCACCAGGGCAAAAACAGAAAGCAGGAGCGCTGCTGAATATTCATCAGTCCCTTGGTGTTTAGCATATGGCGCCAGAAACATCACAGGTGCAAAAAAGCCAAAAAACATCACCACATTTCCTGTGAGGTAAATGAGAAAGCCTCTGTGTCTGAAAAGGGAGAGGTCTAGGAATCTGAAGATGTAGCTGGGACCTTTGCTCCCAGTCTGTGAGTTAGCTAGCTGTGTGCTAACGTCCACAGAAGCAGCGTTCTTAGTGGCTCCTCCTTTACCCTTTGATGAGTCGTTCCTGGGCTTGGACTGGATGTGTTTATTGACTGGTCTCATCAGCGCACCAGCAGCACAGCAGTTCAGAACAATGGACCCCAGAACCTGGAAGCTCCCTCTCCAACCAAAAGAGTCAAAGAGGAACTGATTTAAAGGAGCAAGAGTGGAAAGAACAACGGGACTTCCTGTCATAGCGAGAGCGTTAGCGAGTGGCCTTTTGACCTGGAAATAGGTGCTGATGATTGTCAGGGCTGGCTGCAGGTTGAAGGCAAGACCAAAACCTGTTTAAATAATGACATTATTTACATTACATTTACATTACTACAATAACATTTGAAAGGAAGGGTTGTTGCAAAAAACCTCAAATCTATACAGTATGCTGTGTTGTTGTTCTTCATCAAGGTAGGCTCCTGAGATCAGTCCGATTCATTGATCACTTCTCTGACACATTGATAAAAATACTAAAATAAATGCAGGTTTGTGCAGGTTGTGGCACCACAAACCTAAAACATCATCAATCTTGTGTGCTAAACTCAACTTGCTATTGTTGCTAAAGTTTAAGAAAGATTTGTAGATGGGCCCTTTTCTTCCATATTTGTCAATTTAGTTTAGCTTTTAAAATATTTTAAATGTATAAAATGTACAAAGTTTTGCAATATCCTTTAATCATACATAATTTCTTTCCCCCCAAATTTTTCATAATCTTGAAATTGTTCTTCAGACCTTTGAAAGTTTAGCTGCTTTTTCACATATTTTTAGTCGAGTTCCAACATTTTGAAATGTGATTAATTAAACACTAGATAAGTAGAGGTAGATTTAAATGTATTAAAGATATAAAACTTGAAAACATAGATTTTGCTAACTAGCTGTTTTAGTTGTGTTTTAATTACAAGTTAAAGTTAAAATTACAGTAAAGTAACAAATAGAAGAACATAAGCTTCATTAAAAGTTATGAACAAAAAATTTAACTAAAAGAAGGACTTTAATAAGAAAGTTTTGAGTTTACTTTTCAAAACATCAACCTTCTTAGCTCAGGTCCTCAGGAAGGCCGTTCTACAGGTGAGAACCATAATCAGGAAGTGATGCCTCGTCGTGGGTTTTAGTTCTGATTTTAGGTCCAATCAGAAGACCTTTCAGGACCTGAGAGATCTGGAGGGGTCATAAGATAAAAGCAGGTCTGATAAATGAGTGGGACTTCGCCCAGATAGCCTTAAAAACAATAAAATAATTTTATATATATTCTAAACTTAACAGGTAACCATTGAAGAGTTTTTATACGTGTGACATGAGCTCTTTTTCTGGTCTTTGGCAACATTCTTGCCGATGAGTTCTGAAGTAGCTGCAGCTGTGATTTATTTTTCTCAGAAAGACCAGGAAGTACGGAGAACTTATCCTGCCAAAATTAGTAATAAATATAGAAATAAATGAATGGCTTGATGAAGTAATTAATGTGGCAAGTATTTCTTCCAAAAACATAACATAAATGAACATTTGTTTATAATTTTCTAATTAGTCACTGACTAAAAAAATGATTTAACTCTGGTGATGTTTTTCATGTGATAAAATCCTGTTTGAACTTGTAAAGCACCTTGTTATTCATATCTAGAAAGATGCTATATAAATAAACTCTTCTTCTTCTTCTTCTTCTGTCTTTGTGACAATTTAAATTTAGTTTATAAATTTAACAGAATTGAATGAGTTGTTCTGAAAATAGATGCAGAAACTTTCTATTTTTGACATCACACCTATTTACAGATCATTTTAATTGGAATAACAAAAGTTTGAAAGTTTGGAATCATTTTCTGTTGATTCTGTTTTTGTTTGTGCAGGTTTATTGTAGATAAAAGATCATTAAAAAAATCTGACAGGAATGTTTGCTTGTTGTTCATATGATCTTGAAGTTTGGCCAGCAAATGCAAGTAAAAGATTTTTAAATATACAATTTAATTAAGTTTGTAAGTTGATTTTACACACCAAGAAAAAAGAAGTGAAAAAAATACACATTTTTATTGATTTGGAGGAATAAGATTTATAATATAGTGTAAATTATTAATAATATAAACATTACACAAATTATGTTAGGGTAAAAATAACTACAGGAAAGTTATTATATAACTTTTTTAAACATCCATAATTTTGTGATTTTTAAAAGTTTTTCAGTTTTCTTTTTAAATCAGTAGGACAATATTTAACCAGGAACATTTGACTGAATGACTATTAAGACTAAAGGGGGATAAATGTACCTACCCTCACTGGTAGAGGAGGGTTTTGTAATTTTGACAATAATAAGTACATATACATTTACTGTATATAGAAATAAATGCATTTGCCACATTTAACTGATATTTAGGCACAAATAAAAAAATAAAATATAAAGATAAAATCCTAATTGTAAATGTATCAGTTATTTTACGAGGCTTCTTTTATCTTGAGGCCCAAAGCAACTGCCTGAAGCAGTAATAAATGAAAGATTTTATTTTTATAAATTGCTAAATGACGGAACAAAAAATGTCAAGTAAAATATGATTTACCTCCCATCACTCCAACACAGAGATACAGGTGAGTGATAGTAGTGCCTAAAGATGCGAGCACCATAGCAACGCTGACCATGATCCCACCGAGCATAACCACAGCTCTGCTGCCGTACCGGTTAACGAGCACACTGCTGACGGGACCTGCACATGGAAAGGAAACGTGTCATTGCTCACTGATAGCAGAACTGCTCTGAAGGACAAAGAACTGATCACTGCATTGCTTTGCTTACTCATAGTAGTCATGGAGTTGCCTAAAGGCAATGTGACCTTTTTATTAATGAATGACCTTGTCCAAATGTTATAAATGTAGCCTCTGGCTGCCACTGACCTCCTGCATACATAGAAGCCAACATGACTGAGGAGACCCAGGCAATCTGACTGTAGGAAATAGAAAAATATTCCTGAATTTCCTTGAAATAGATGGTGAGAGACTTGGGGAAGGCGTAAGAGAATCCCACTGAGATGAAAGCACCGAAGACGACAGCCCAGCCCCAGCCTCCATCAGGTGGAGTGTAGCCCAGATTGGTTCCTGCTGCAGGGGGCATCTTCAACTCACTGACTGGGAAAAGAGAAGCAGAAGTGAGCAGAAAATAAGTTAGTTACTCTTCATAAAATGCTCTACTAAGGAGTTTACTCCCTAATAAACACAGAGAACAGGAGCTGACCTGTGCACAGTCCCTGAAAGCGATTGATCAGTCTGTGAACTCCAGAGTCTCTCACCAACACCGTGAGATAGATCCCTGATCTCATCACATGTGTCTGCAAGAGAATACAAGTAACCAATCAGAACTCAAGGGCTGACCACAATACATTCCTCAGTGGATAAAATGACTGCATCAAATATGGAAACCTGTCCAACATTTCAGCATGAAACTTGTTTTCTGACAGTTTAAATGTGTGTGTAGTTTAGTTGTAGGGGTGAAGCTCACAATCTGAGCACTAACTGATCTCATTAGATTATGTATAACATAATATTATTTTCAGATTAGAACAAAACAATATGATTTATAGCCTGGCTCGCACTGGAGGATTATTTTAAAGCAATCTTTATCCCAAATTTAGCCTTTTGACAATTTTAAGGATGCTCCTGATTACCATAAAAGCTCTAAATATAATCTTATCAGATATTCCTGCAGTTTGTGGTCTGAGTGCTCTGGTCTGCTTAGAAGAATTTTGAGGCTTTGGGGGGGGGGGGTCCGATCACAAATCAGGGAAATCCAACATGTTAGATTGTCTTGGCCAAATATCATAGCATGTGTTCAGAGAGGATAAATTAGCATGCAGCCTGTTGAAGTCACAATCAGAAAGCGAGGTGACAGACATAAGCTGCACAGAGTGAGGGGAGTCCAAAATCAAAAAACGTTTGTATTTTTTGTTATACCAGGCAACAAAACTGTCACGAGTGCATTGTTGTTCATAATAAAAATGTTTTTTACTCCAAAGTCATGTAGATCTCAAGAAGTTCTGCGAGATTTCATGTCTGCCCTGCTGGAATGTTTGTGTGTGAAACCCATTTGGCGTTGTTTTAGCCGTTTGGCTGCACACCACACACTGGAGGACCAAAACGGTCAACATCCATGATCTTTATTGCCATTTATGTGTGGGGTCTCTCATGTTTTGAAATTGGACGACAATTTGAAAATCCTGCTGTGTGAACCGGTCCTTAGTTTTAGAAGTCTAAAGGCAGAAGGTGATGGCCATCTGTCCAAAGGATGACAGGTTTTTATTATTAGTTGCTTTGAACCTGATCAGACATTTTTTAGATTGATGAAATCCAGGAATAAAAGTATTAAATACAATTAAGATGACAATATGAAAAGGTAAAACATTTATTTTTGTTCCCCAAATTGTTTCTTACAGAACATTTTCAAAAACTAATGTGTATAAATGAAATGGCCTTTCTATCTTTCATTGTGCGCCTACAGATGGGCTGGGATTTTTTTTTTTAATCCTGGCTTCTGGTTTCTCTCTCCAAATCTGACAACTCTTGTTGCATGGTCGGTGGCACCAAACCCAGCATTCAACATAAAGGACATCCCTGACAGATCAGTCTATCTTTCATAACACACAATCATGTCTGGGTACAACTAGAAAATAAAAGTACAAAGTCACAAGACAATACTGTCACATGTATGCCTTGCTCAAGGACTGATTACACAGGCGTCTGCATGGAACAGGGCATACGAGGGAGTGAGGGCATAAAGACACAGTAGGAATGTGATGTTCTACACAGACGTGCAAGCTTGATACAAACCAAATGAAAATCAGAATTAAAGTGCATACAAGTACATTCAAGAATATACAAAAAGATGGATTATAAATAGAAGAATATGTGATTTTATGGGTTGCATTTTTTTATCTGAGAAAAACAGTTGAAATATTTTATTACATCATATTGTAATTTCATGGGAGAAAATCTGATTGCATATTCTCAAGCTTTTCACCTGAAATGAAACATTTGCTGTTCAAAGAAAGTTGCAACAAAAACATTGAAGCAAAATGGAAAGAGTTACACAAAGGAGGATTCAGCTGATAAAAACAGTATTTCTAAGAACTGATTAGAACAAGCAATACCTAGAAAACCATAAAACATACTGGCAATTTTTATGTTCTGCTTGTTCTTTTTACACAAATAATGGCAACAAATCAATCAAATTCTTAGAGGTAAGGTTAGATTAATGGCAGTCTTCCATAAACCTTACACTCTGCATTCTCTACTGTTCTCTACTCAACAGCTCTCTCTATGTAAGCTGCTGTTCTGGTGTTTGAGGAAATAATAATAAATAATAATTATTCCAGAACCATATTCATTTTACAATAAGGATTGTTAAGGAGATCACACAAACTCACTGATTTTAGAGTCAAAGCTGTTTAAACACAAAGATTTTTCAGATTTAAAAATAATAAAATGTTGAAAATAACTAATTATTGAAAATGAAATTATAACTTAAAAATTCAGAGGGAACCAGAAGGAAAAATGTTTTATGTATCTGTATATAATGAGAAGGTTTGGAATCATTTGAGCAATTTAAGAAAATGATTACTGCAGGGACTTTCACTGGGTGTTCACTGATATTTTGTATTTTTTATTTATTTTATTTAAAATCATAATAATTATTAGAAATATTTCCAGTATGTGAGTTTACAACAAAATAATATAAGAAAAGAAGGTTGTTTATATAGAAGAGGTGAAATTCAATAAGGTTGTACTTCTTCTCAATCCTATTCAGTTACACTATGTGAATGAAAACGACCTGGTAGCATAAGTTCAGCTCACCACAATGTGGATCTTAGTTCTTAGTTCACAATGAAACATTGAATCAGTCCAGTTCCTTTGATACAGAGATGTTTTGCAGATGGCTTCTAAATATTAAATAAATAGCGATAAAATGTCTGTGAAATCATACATGAGGTTTATATGCTCAAACATTTTCAGCCTCTTTTCATTTGATGAAAAATGTCATTTTGCCGCTATGAGTAATTGAATTTGTGTGTCCTTGAAGGAATGAATAAAGTAGATGTATGTGTTCCCTCATGCTTTGTCACATAGGTGTGTGACAGAGATCCGATTCCTCTATTTCCTGTAGAAAAATGTTAAGGAAAAAATCCAGTTTTTACGTCGGTCTAAGCCTGGTTATGATGAGATAAAATACAAGGATCATATAAGACATTTATCGATGAAGAAGACCACGCAATTCTTTTGTCTTTTTTCAGTTTTTCAACTGAGACTAGAAGAATCCTACATGCAGATGAAGGATTCAGCTTTACATTGTGCATTAACAGGTTCTTTGTGAAGTTCCATAGTGTTTGTGTCATGTACGGCGCTGTGGGCCTTGACTGAATGGCCCACTTCATGATGTGGTCACCTGTGAGGTCATTCATGAACAAATCATGCCTCATCTTTGTCAGGAATCTTAAGAAACCTAAGTGGATCATAAGTGGATACATAAACATAAACAAGTGAAGCAGAGTGTCCCACAGAGACTTTATGCTTCCTTAAAACAGCTGGAGTAAATCTGTTCATATAGTGCTTTGCAACAAACAATACGTGGCGCTCTAACCAGACTGAAGGAGCAGGAACTCACCAAACAAAGGATGGGTGGCGTCACAGCAGATGGTGCTGGCTAGATGCTGGAACTGAACAGCAACTAGCCAGCCCCAACTGGGACTCCCTGATCAGCTGACCTAACCTTTTAACAAGCTGCTCCAGTAAGTTCCTTTCCTTCGAAGGCAGGTTTCCATAACATGCTACTAGTGCCTGATAAAACTGTGCTACCAATGTTTTTCTGATTTGGATACGGGGCAACTTCTGTAGAAAGCAGCAATGCTGGTGTGCCTTCCTGCATGCAGCCTCAAATTGTTTTAAAACATCATTTTGAGTCATGATTATCCTGAGGTTGTTGTAGTTTTCCATCACTTCTGTGGTTTGTTCATTTTGACTCTGCTGTATTTGTAAATTTCCTAAAACCAATGGCCCTGTCATTGAGGTGTTGAAGTGAAGTGAAGTGAAGTGAAGTGAAGTGAAGTGAAGTTGACTTTATGAAGTCATTGGTCATAGCTGCTTTCACTGCCTCAGAGCGTTCCCTTTATGAGGCAAGTGACCATATTTATGTCTCGCCTCATCTTCCTCTGCTTATCCGGGTCTGGGTCACGGGGGTAGCATTCCAAGTCGGGCATCGCAGGCCATCCTCTCCCCAGCCAAGTCCACCAGCTTGTCAGCTGGGACACCCAGGCATTCACTGACCAACCTAAAGATGTATTTCCTCCAGCTGGTCCTGGGTCGACCCAGGGGCCTCCTGCCAGCAGGAAATGCCCAAAACACCTCCCAAAGGAGGCGTCCAGAAAGTTTCCTTACCATATGTCTGAACCACCTCAACTGGCTCCTTTTGATGTGGAGGAGCAGCGGCTCTACTCCGAGTTCCTCTCGGATGTCCGAGCTCCTTACGCTATCCATAGAGCCTTGCTTTCTGGCTCAGCTCCCTCTTCACCACGACCAATTGGTTCAGCGTCCACATCATTGCAGACGCTGTCCCAATCCACCTGTCGATCTCCCACTCCCTCCTTTCCTCACTCGCGAACAAGACCTCGAGATACTTAAACTCCTCCACTTGGGGTAGGACCTCTCTCCCGACCTGGAGTAGATAAGCTACTCTTTTCTGATCAAGGACCATTGTCTCAGATTTGGAGGTGCTGATCCTCATCCCAGCCGTTTACTCGGCTGTGAACCTCCCCAGCAAGAGCTGAAGGTCAGAGCTCGATGAAGCTAGGAGGACCACATCATCCTCAAAAAGCAGAGACGAGATTCTCCTGCTACCAAACTAGCAAAAAGTGTGAGGGATTCAGAAAATTTAAATAGATTTGTGTATTAAAAAGTAAAATAAATCAATAAAATTAAGACATAAATACAGTTATTTAATACAGCACAGGGGAATAGACACAACTGAACACAAAAGGGGCAGGACATCAGAATCAGAATCAACTTTATTGGCCAAGAAAGTGGCGTCTTACATTCGAGGAATCTGACTTGTTTAGCATGACATGACAGTACCTCCTGCCTCAAAGGCGGCTTTTAGACACCAAAAGGGGACACCAGAGCTGGACTTGGGGACTCTGGAGCTGGGTGTGGGGCGTCCACTTGGACCCCCATGGAAATCGGCAGTGGAGACAAAGGCCTCTGAGGCTGCAGCAGCTCAGGAGGTTCCAGATGCTGCAGCAGGTCGCTTTACCTCCTGGATGAAGTCCTCCACTGGGTCCATGGTGGTCGGTTCCTTCTGTCATAGTGGGGGTAAATGCAGAACCCAAGTGCAGGAGGATAGAGGCAGGAACAGGCGAGGTGAAATCAAAAACGGCATTGCTGGCTGAACAGAACTCAGGAAGACACAGGACAAACAAGGCCAGGGATACAACATGATGAACTGACAGGAAGTGACTGAACTAAACAGCATATATAGGGAGGGAGGTGATTAGGGAGACGAAATGCACCTGTGGAGGGTTAGCGCAGGACACAGGAGGAGGAACATGGAAAACAGGCAAGACCACAAAGTGGGCAGGACATGACAGTGACAGCAGTAACAGTAAATACAAATCTGGACAGCAGATTGAGAAGGTTATCCAGTGGATGGAATGTAAATACATATTTTATCCATTTTCTTAGAAAAACTGTGACAGTGACTTCATCTGTATTTTTCATTTCATTCAGTTTTTTTTTTAAAGGGGGGAAGCAGGAATGCAAAAAGATCATGTGTTATCAGGAAAGCTATTTAATCTGATGAAAATGGCTTTGAGGTTTAGGACAAATACTCCAGTCCAGATATCTTCACATTTAACATTCAAAAAATAAAATAACAAAATGCACAGCCTAGAATAAAGCTCAGAGCTGATTTAAACAGCTTCTCCTGACTGACAACACGATTTTCTCACAGAGCTTTGATCAGTGATTCACGCTTGGTTTTCTTCATCATCTGCTCGGACTGATGTCTCCTGAACAATGATGCTGCCGGATGACAAACAGCCAGACAAAAGAAACTGTATATGCAGAACAAGATGGCAGATCAGACATAAAACCTGACTGTGAGAGACAGAGAGAGACAAAAAAACATGCATTACATTAAGGCCTGTCATATTTTGGCAAATATATCGTGCACAGATAAGACTGAAATCACTGGAGCAAAATACAGTCAATTTCCTGTCACACACAGAAACTCAGATGGAGTTTCTTTGAAAGGCAGATAAATAATCAAAGTGTCAGGAAGCTGCCACTAGATGTCATCATAAGTCTAAAATAATGCCAGCTGCAGAGGAGAGATCAGTCTTTAGGAAGAGTGTAGAATGTCAGCTGTGATTGATCAAATCAGGAGAGTAGCTTCACTTTTTAAAGAAAATTTCTGTAAATTCTTTTAAAATATTCATTAAACAACACATGGAGGTCAAAGGTTACATTAGCTCCCTTTTTGTTGTGGTAAAATCACAGTGAGTGGATCTATAAACCTTCTGCTTTCTATATTCACATTAATGGAGACACTGGTTATAATGTGGTAACAGAATTTATAGATTTAATGTTGTTTTTATGATACTGGGTGAACAATCCAAGAAATATCAACCCAGTTAAAGCTGGTAATGTATGTATAGCAGGCTTTGATTACAATAATCTAAGGGCAGGTGTTTAGGGTTAGATGGAGATGGAGAGATGTGAGAGTTCATATTTATTGAAGTGTTTCTGTGAGAAGGTTATGAACACTTAACTAAAATCATCAAAACATCAAAAAGGAAAAGATGTAAGGAAAATTAAAGAATTGATGGAAAACGGAGATTTAGCTTCAGGAGAACAAAGTTTATAACATTCATTAAGTATATTTATATAACATGAAATGTTTGTGGAAAAAAGATGTGATTGATTGTGTTAATGAAAGAAATGTAATGTAAACAGTAAAACTACGTCAAATGTAATGAGCCATGCATACCGGTTAAATCTGTTGAAAATATGAATTATTATTTGTTCCTGCCTTGCTCTTACATTGGCCGTCAGGCTTTTTACGTTGGTTGATGACATGGATGGCTTTAATAAATCATCATTACCCACCAGTAGACTACTGGCCTTCTCAATTACACTGGATGCATACACAGATTTTTTTAAAAGTTGTTGTTCAAAGCCAGTCCAAAGCAAGTCCTTCATTTATGTCATATGCCGTAAACATTACACTGTAGTAGACCATGACTTTGCCCCATTACAGAGAAAAACAGTGGATGTTTGACTAATGCGCTGGCTTCCCAACTCAGGTCAAAGCTGTGGATTTCATCAAACTGCAGATAATGTTGCAAAAAGTAACTTCCAGGCCATGTGGATGTGGACTTGTGAAGTTTCAGGGAAACATTCCCAGTATACAGTTCTAGGACACAGAACGTTTGAGAACACAGTGTGATCAGCCAACTATAAAAGCATGCAGCGGGTTGTTTACAGAACTGTGATTCCACTCTCAGAAGATAAGCTGCAGACTGACAATCCAGACTAGCTGTTCAAACTGTAACAAGAGAAAATAGGTGATATTTGCACACATTTGAGGAATTTGTCTTTTATCAAACATGTGGTTCACAAGTGACATGAAAAAGCACAGAATAAAGCCTGGAAAGAATATGTTACATGTGTCACTTGTAGCCATTCTTTAAGTTCCAACTGCTGATCTAAATAAGTTTTTTTAATACTGCAGATTTGTTGGGAGAACATCCATTATGTGAATATCCTGTTTCACCACATCCCAAAAGGTTCTGGGCTCAATTCAGATCTGGTGACTGTGGAGGCAACTGGAGTCCAGTGAACTCATTGCCATGTTCTGGAAACCAGAGCTTTGTGACATGGAGCATTATTCTGCTAGAAGTATCCATCAGGAGAAGGGTCCACTGGGGGTCATAAAGGGATGGACATGGTCAGCTGTGAAGTTTAAACCATGCTAAAATGGTACTAAGGGACCTAAAGTGAAACAAAGAAATCTCCCCACCCCATTTCACCACCAGCAGTCTAAACAGCTGAAACAAGGCAGGATGGATCCATGCTTTCATGCTTTTTCACGTCCCATTCAATGTCTCCGAAATCTAATTTCTTCTCCATTCTGATGCTCAGTTTGAACTTCAGCTACTCATCTTCACCACATCTAGACATCTAAAGCTGTTCAGTTGCTGCCATGTGATTGGCCGATTGCCGTTTAACAAGTAACTGAACAGGTATACCTGATAAAATGGCCAGTGGGTTAGATCATCTTAAATTATAATTGTATGCACTAGCCAGTCTGCATATGATGAGCTTGTATTTACTGGTCTCTGGTGACTTTATTTGGTGAGTTCTGGAGTGCTGCAGGTCAAACCTGGCTCACTCATTTAGCACCACCACATGTTCAAACGCTGTGGAAAACCCCCTTTAGGTCATGCAGCAGTTAGACACACAGGAGGTCACCTCAGGACGGGCTGTTCTAGTCAGAGTGCTGCTCTGCCTGGACTCACAGTTACAGATGGGAATCTACTTTTCAACATTCTGCATTTAGTGTTTTTTGTATTTTGAATCAAACTGACACAAATTCTGTTTTTTCCTGCTTCTTCAAAGAGTTTATTGCAGAATCCAGACAACGCCATGCTGAGTCCATTTCATGTCATGGTATTAATGGTGATAGGACACAGCAGCAGGAGGCAGGAAGGTAACATATTTTTTTAAATGTAATATTAAAGAACCAAACATTATCAGGGCATGGGAACTGAACATGGCATGTACCAGACAGGGAAAACATTTGACAACTGTTTGAAACAACAGGATACAAATCCAGAAGCAGGTGATCAGTGGAATGAGGGGCAGCTGGTGGATTAATCGATGGAGGACAGGTGTGCAAGGTGCTGAAAGACAGGAGAGCTGAGGAGAGAATGAACAGTGGGAAACAGAACGTCAAAACACACTAACACAACATCAGGGTGTGTGGTAGGAGTGGCTCAGGCTAGAGAGTGGGTTGTCTTTTAGTCAGAGGGTTGCTGGTTCAAACCCAGCTCCTACCAAGCCTCTTTGTTGTTAAGTCCCTTGGCAAGACCACTTCACCAACCTGTTGGTGGAGGTTTGGTCTGTGTGTGTGTGTGTGTGTGTGAATAATGATAATCTGTGAAGGGCTTTTGAGTTTTCTTAGAAAGAAAAGTGCTATAAAAACCAACCCATTGTTATAATCATCATTAAACCCTAACACTGTGACACTCCTCTTGTGTATTGAAGTCTCCAGTTCAGTTCTGATGAGGCTCTGAGCTGTTTTCAATTGAATCTACAGGTTGGTTGTCTCAACCAATCATTTATTCACATTTATAAAAACATTTATTTCAAGAGAAGAAATGTTCCCATTATTTTTGTCACATCTTCTTCAACATCTGCAGCATTCAACCACAGGTCAGAACATTTCAGAGAGCAAAGGTACAAGAAAGTTTTTAAAATGTATTATTTTGGGTTCTTTTATTGCTTTCAAACCTCTGAATGGCCTTGCCCCACGCTACCTCTCAGAGCTGCTTCACCTCCACCAGCCTTCACTCAGGTCAGCTGATCAGCTGCTCCTGAGCAGAACAAACTGTAGACTCAGAGGGGACCGGGCCTTTGTGGTTGTTTCTCCTATAGGCAACAAGCTGCCATCTGAAAGACTTCACTGTCAGCTTTTAAATAAGATTAAAAACTCCTGTTATCTCTTTGGCGTTTGACACCACGAAAAATGTTGATCTTAACTTGTTTTGGTCTTAAACTTGTGTCAGTGTGTCATGTGTCATGGTTTGTGAACAAACATACAGTATGACTCAGACACTGGGTTTTAACTCAGTGTGTTTTCATAGTTATGAAATAAAAGATCAAAAGTAAAACATTTTTTAAGAAAAAGATCAATTTCAAGTCAATATGAACTTTCCTCAAATAACCAGTCAGGCAAAGACAAAAGATGTGTTATTGTGTTGCCTGATGCTTTTGTGGGTTTAAACATTATGCATTTTTCTTTATCTTGCCATAAATGCACCAAGCTCAGCTCTTATTATTAGCATTTTTGAATTCCGTCAATAAGTTATAGAGAATTGCTTTGATTAAGTTATGTACTGAGAAACTTTGTAAAGCTATTCAAATAAACAAACATTCATGATTCAAGATGGCCGCCACAACTTATCAACATTAAATGTAATGCGGTCAATTTGACAGATTGACCAGTGAATAGTAAATGACTCAGATAGCTGAGAGTCATTCACAACTCATAATCTTAGATCTTAAATCCATCATTTCTCAACATGATGTTTCATGACAGGTCTGAACGTGCTTACTCGTTTTTATTTTATTTCAGTTTTTTTTTTTTTAAATGTATCTTTCTTGAAACCAGCTGTCTAGAGTCTTTGGTAGATCAGCTCTTTGCGTGTGAGGGGTAAAATCCTCTCCATGTGTCTGGAAGCTGTGCCCTCCCATCCACAACAGACTGACTTTGTTCCAGACAGAAACGCTTTGTGTGAGAGCGCGTGTGATCGTGCCAGCCAGAGTGAAGACACAAGGTCACTGACACGCCCCCATCCAGTACGCTGGAATTCAGAAACTAAAAAAGTTAAACTTTTAAATAGTAGCTTTGGCTGATTTAACTAGATGCTAAACATGATTACTGCTAAACCTAACTAGTTCATGACACAGCAGCACTGTTTGATTTTCTTTCTCCATCCCAGTGAAGATGACGTTATATTTATGTTTCACAAAGGATTTATTATCACAGCCTGCGTGACCCAGGCAGGAGACAGCTATCCCAACAGTTCCCACCAGCCTCTGGTATCGCTCTCATCAAGATGGTGTGAAATCTAAAATCAGCTGCTTGGTAAAGGTGAAGCTGAGTGGAGATGCTGCTGTGAAGCTACAATGACAGAAAAATTAGGCAAGGTAAGCACTGCTTTACAACAAATATGAAAAATGACCAAAACATCAATCAATCATCAATCAAATGTAACTAATTTAGCAAAATGAGATGTGTTTTGGCTTTACTTCAGCACATTTAACACTTTAGTTGCATTATGTGCATTGCTTTGTGAGTTTGTAGTACTTTGCTCCCTTCAGCTGGTGTTCAGAGCAAGCATCAGTGAAAAAACCATGTTAGAATGATGTCATGGTCTGAAATGAGAAGTGGGATTGGTCAAAAATAGCATCTATGAGTGTGAACAGAATGTTTTAGACTGTAGTTCCTATTTATGTTAATGACTGATGTAAACAAATCACAACTTCAGTAACTTCAACAAGTTAGAAAACTGAAGGAAATGATAGTTGTGAATCAAATAAAAATTTGTTTCATAATAAGCCAAACATTTTTAGACTGCAGGAAAGGCAGTGTAACATTTACTTCCATCCAGATTTTCACAAATTATTCTGATTTTTTTTTTATCAACCAGTGTTTCCTAGACCTGCTCCACGGGGACCACTGATTAAGATCAGGTGTGTTAAAGCAGAGAAACACCTAAAACACTCAGGATAGTGGCCCTCAAAGACCAGGACTGGGAACCTTGATGTTCTCCTGTTAGATGCATCTGATTCAGCTGAACAAATCACTTCACAATTCAGCATCATGTTGTGAAGATGCCTCTTAATTATCCATGAATTTAAATTCAGAGTGCTAAAATAAGGAACTATCTAAGACATGCAGGATAGTGTGACCTGTAATGTTGTGACACAGACTTTAAAAATTCTCGAATTTGTTTTGCAGTTTTTTCAATGAGAAATGTACATTCACTGGCCACTTTATTGGGTACACCTTGCTAGTACCAGGTTGGACCTTCTTTTGCCTTCAGAACTGCCTTAATCCTTTGTGGCATAGATTCAACAAGGTACCGGAAACATTCCTCAAACATTTTGATTCATAATAACATGACGTCCCCCACACCATTACACCACCAGCAGCCTGAACCGTTAATATAAGGCAGGATGGATCCATGCTTTCATGTTGTTGACGCCAAATTCTGACCCCATCATCTGAATGTCGCAGCAGAACTCGAGACTCATCAGACCAGGCAACATTTTTCCAGTCTTCTGGATTCTAATTTTGGTGGGCCTGTGTGAATGGTAGCCTCAGTTTCCTGTTCTTAGCTGATAAGAGTGGCACCCGGTGTGGTTTTTGCTGTTGTTGCCCATCTGCCTCAAGGTTCAACGTGTTGTGCATTCAGAGATGCTCTTCTGCAGACCTTGGTTGTAACGAGTGGTTATTTGAGTTACTGTTGTCTTTCTATCAGCTCCAATCTCCTCTGGCATCAACAAGGCATTTTCACAAAATCACAAGGCTGATTAGTAATTTGCATTAACGAGCAGTTGGACAGGTGTACCCAATACACACACACACACACACACACACACACACACACACACACACACACACACACACACACACTCAAATTTCTTACATACCGTAATGAGTTGTATAACTTGGGAGATCCTTTCTAGTAATATCCTCACTTTTTGTCATCTTTCCTTGTAAATATTTTATATGATGATAATTCATGTTTCAACCTTTAACCCTTTAACTGACAGGTCAAACAGTTGGTAGAGGTTAGAGCACATTTCTGTCTCTTTATCTCACTGAAGCATGCACCGAAATGAAATAAAATATTTAAAAAATAAACATCATTAGAAATGATACATACAATAGAATTACATTATTATTATAATTTTTTTACATTATTACGACCTTGCATTTTAACACTTATTGCCCCAAATTAACAAAAAGTGCTACCTAAAAATATTTTTCATGACGTGGCAGTTAGAGGTTAATCTCAGAGAGTCTTGAGCTGACTGCTCAGTCATGATGATGTAATCATCAAACAGGAATTTCTCTCCATCTTCTTCTTGTGCGTCTTCTGATGCAGTGGCGTCACACAGTGCAACTGATAGGAGTTTAGAGTCCCAACAGAGTGCTTGTTGGGTTCAAACACCCTCTCACATGACATCTGCTCTTACAGCAGCGCCGGGCGCTCGTGCCAGAGGACACCCGCCAGCATAGAGATGTTTTTGTCGTCACTGAGCTGGTTCCACCTGCCTCTGTGTCCCTTCCCTGTGCAGTCTGGTGCATGGCACCGATCACTTACAGGCCTGCCACAGTCCAGTGTATGGGGAGAGAAGCCCGTTCTGAGAGCCAAGAATCCTGACATGCACCGTTCTCTTTTTGTTCAGTGTGAACTCAGTCAGGTTGGATGCTACTAACAGAAAACATGGTTTCTATCTGTTTAGATTTATCTGAAACATATTTTAGGAAAATGTTGTCCTCCTACCACAGTTATTTCCTCCAACAGTGTAAATGAAAGCCTGAAAACCCACATAGGGTTCTCAGACAGCCAATAGATGGCTTTGTGTCTCACACAAGTCCAGCTTCTCCTGAATCTTTAGCACCATTTCGGGAAAAGAAATCTTCCACTTGTGTCTTAAATTTCTATGTATTTTTCCATTCCTATGCAAGCAAGTTAAAAACAGCGTAGAAATAAAAACAGCATTATGCTTCAAACATGGTAAATGGTAAATGGCTTGTATTTATAGAGTGCTTTCTACAGTGCAGAACACCCCAAGGTGCTGTACAACACAAACAGTCACTCACCCATTCACACACTGGTGGTGATAAACTACGTTGTAGTCTCAGCTGCCCTTGGACACTCTGACAGAGGCGGGGGCTGCCATGCACTGGCGCCCTCCAAGACCCCAGAGGCGCCCTCTGACCACCACCAGTAGGCAAGTTGGGTGAAGTGTCTTGCCCAAGGACACAATGACAATCAAACCCAGCCGGAGCTGGGGATCGAACCGGCAATCCTCCGGTTGCTGGACTGGCCACTCTACCAACTGAGCTAATGCCGCCCCAAACATCTGGATCTTTCTCGTCAGACATCATGCGACTCCACACAAACTGCATGTAAAATTCAAAAAGAAACAAACACTTTGTTTATATTCATCTCTTCAGCCCACATTCTGACATCATCACACTCATTGAAAAAGCAAATGCACAGAAAAGAATCTGTTCTGTCTTTGTTTGACTCAACGCTGAGTACAGAACCGATCCTGCTCTCTCTGAGCACAATAAGCAGCCAAACAGGTCCAAAGAAAACATGTGAACAGGATCATAAAGTCCTCCCCCGGCTGCTGCAGTAGTTTACCTAAAGATTTATTTCCTCGCACTTGACTTTTCATATTTGTGTGTTTATTTAATGATGAGAACTTTGAGTGCCTGACCAGAGCAGTGGAGTGGGTGAGGTGTGGGAGTTGTATTGTGCTCATTCATTATTCATGCGATGGGTGGGCAGAGAGTAAGTGGCATTGACAGACAGAAACTCAATTACTGATGTGTATCAACTCGTCCAGGGTTCTCGACCTGATATTTGAAGGACTGAGATATTAATTGCTGAACTGCACAAACAAGAATCATTTCCTGGGAAAAGTAATTGGATTATTGATGTCTGGGGGAGGCCACAGAGATGGAGAGCTCTGATCTGACTTTACATCAGAGAGGTAGGTTCTCACAACTTTGATTTTCAACAAACTGAGCCAAGATTTATTAGATGTTTATAGAAAAATATTTTAAATGAAGCTGTTTGATGAGATTATGTCAAAACCTCATAGCTTAATGGCATCAGACCTCTATCAGACCTTATTATTAGGCTACTTTGTTTATTCTAGACAACTATTTAAAGGTTTCATTTTAATTTGTAGTCAGTTTGAGACCCAGGTCTAGAGTATAATATTGTTTCATGCAAAAATGAAACCAACAAGAACAAAAAGGTTTCATACGGAATAAATTAAACATATATTTATTCTTTTGTTTATATAAATGTATTTATCATAAACTACCAAGATACACAGTAGCAAAATGTTATAAAATAGACTGTTAAATCTGTTGTTTTAATACGCACTCAAGCTGTTTGGCACTGGACACATTTAGTTCATTAATTATGACAACCTCAGGGAAAAGGTATTTTCATAAATGTGAAGAATCAATATAAATTAAATTGAATTAACATAATAATGTAGAGTTTATTTATAATATTCACTTAACTGAAGTGCTGTACATAAAATAGTAATTTAAATAAATAATTAAAGCAAATGGAAAAAATGCATTTCTTTAGCGCTTTTATAAGTCAGAAAGTGCTTTATGTAACAGATTCACATTGATAGCAGTGAGCTACGTTGTAGCCATAGACCATACACAGGAGCCACCGACCGGACCCTCAGACCACCACCATCAGGCATTGTGGGTGAGGAGTCTTGCCCAAAAACACAACGACAAAGTGTCACAGCTGTCACAACTTTGGAGTAGTGCAGGACCCAAGTGCAGAGGATGGAGGCAGGAACAGGTGAGGAGTAACCAAAAAAAAAAAAGCCTTTTATTGGTGGCTGAACTCAGGAGACACAGGACACACGAGGCTGGGGATACAACACAAGGAACCGACAGGGAGTGACTGAACTAAACAGCATATAAGGAGGGAGCTCATTAAGTAGATGAGACACACCTGGAGGGGATTAGTGGAGGAGGAACACAGGCACAAACTGGACACAAGGGGGCAGAACATGACACCAGCTGGAACAGGGATCAAACCAACAACCCGCTGGTTGCAAGACGAATGCTCTACCTACTGAGCTACTGCCACCCTGATGCAGGTAAATATATAATCAAATAAAACAAGTACAATTTTTTAAAAACATTTTAAAAGTTATAAGATGAAACTTTAAAAATGATGGAGAAAAGTAAATACATTTTTTGTTTAAACTTTTTTTTAATCACTTACATTTTTTAAACACAAATGATTCAATTAAAAGGAAAGTGAATTTTTAATAGCAAAATATAAAAACAACAATTCTCAAGTAGAATAAAAAATGAAATATTACCCATAAAATATTGTAAAAAGCATGACTTTACCAGTAAGACTACAGAATGTTTAAACTGTTGTCAGTAAAACAGCACAATGTAATGATGAGACCAGGCCTTTAATGCAAAACTGCACAAAACTGGTTGTAATGTTGCAAATTTTCATTGTTTAAATAATATTTTCAAAAGAAAACTTTTAAATATAATTTGTACTTTTTAACGTGTCCACTCAGGTCATTTTGACTTTGAAACGTAATCAACAAATCAATGAAGGTTATGATTATGTCAGTAATATAATGTTACTTATATTAATATTGTTGTCTCCCATTACTCTTCCAGTGGGAGGAAGTGAAATGGAATCACAATAGAGACCAATATATACGCTTATGCAGAAGTATACCATCAACACACACTTTGAATCGCTGTCTGCTGTGACTTCTATGCATCAAAGGATAAAACTGTGAAAGTGAAGGGCTTGATAATGTGTGTGTAAACTTTATGTCCAACTAAAGCAGAATTAAATATGTGTTTTGAGTTTGTCACATCCTAACCAATGTGTTATTAATCAAGGGAACCTTGTGTTTATTGATTTCATATGTTTCACTGTGAGTCAGTAATAAATAACCTGCCTTAGTTATTGATTTTTTTCATGGATTCATGGTTTTGACTGAAATTATTGCTCCTCAGAGCTTGTTTTTATCTTTATTTGATTTGGTAAATCAGAACCTGCAGTCTGACCATCACTGGACTAAATGAACTGTAAAGATGAGGACTCTGGTTGGACCAGGGCTGCTGTTACTTCTGTGGCAGACTGTTTGGACTTTGGACATTCCACTAGAAGGTGAGTCGGTAACATTTGTTTTTGTGAAGATTTTCTTTTTGAATAAATCTAAGCGGATATTTTCCTCTCTGCCTGCAGTCAGACAGCCTCCAACGATCATAAAGCAGTCGATGATGGAGCACATTGTGGACCCCAAAGAAACAATGGTTATAGAGTGTGAAGCCAAAGGCAACCCTCACCCTATGTGAGACAGATATACTTGTTTCATTGAACATCCTTAATGACAATCAATTCATTGATTCCTTCTGTCTTTTGCTCTATTGTGAAGTTTCTCATGGAGGCGTAATGGGAAGTACTTCAACGTGGCACGTGACTCCCAGGTATCGATGCGCAGGCGCTCAGGGACTCTAGACATCTACGCCCGGAACAATCCAGAACAGTATGAGGCAGAATATCAGTGCATTGCCTCCAATGAGTACGGATCTGCATACACCCACAAGATCAGGCTACAGTTATACAGTAAGTCCAGGAGTGGGACTGTTGCAGAATCAAAGGTTTGTCCTGTTAGAGGAGATATGCGGTGACACTGCTCATGTGGGAATCTTATTGAATGAAATGTCTGTGGCAAAAAATGTCACGTTTTCTCTACAGCATGATGGATAGAGTAGGCTCCACATGATGCTGTAGATAAATACCTTTTTTGATTGTGAACCTCTACAAATTAGCATTAGATTGATGCATGGGCGTCGCAACCATTATGTCAGGAGGGGACGTGTCCCCCCCACTTTGTAAAATCAGGCATTTGGACCCCCCCACATTTACCGAGTCCGTCTTGCGCTCTTTCGGTTGTTCTCAAAGAAATCCATTCCACTTGATTCATTAGAAATTATTCAGACCGCTGAAATCCACTCCATGTTTTCCTGGTTACCCTGCACCCTGACACGCTGCTCTCCTTCTGGACCCGACCTCACGCTGCAGCTGAAAGCGGAAAACCGAACCGGGAAGGAGGTCGACCAGAAACCGGAGTGTTACTCTGGAGGGGCCACAGGGTTAGGAGGCACAGGAATAAGACCTGAATGACCAGAGGAGGTAAACCCCCACAGATAATCACCTATGGCCTCTAATAAAAAGGTAAATGCGCCTCAATCAAGTTTCATGGATCTACAGGAAGCAGAAAAAAGTACAGGAAGCACAATACAATATATATACCAAAATATCAGAGACAGAACAATAATGACAGGAAAACAAGGGAAGAAAATATATATAAATACAAGTAAAAAGTTATAGTGAAAAATAAAATAACAATGATACGAGTGTAATTCACTGCTCTTTATAAAAGAAAAAGATTGTACCAGTAAATTAATAAGTAAATAAAATAAGTACATACTTTATTTGAGGGTCTACATTTAACACTTAAACACAACCGTTGATTATTTTACAAAAAATAAAAGAGTACTGAAGATCATCAGTACTATAGAGATCCTCTAACCTGTTATTTATCCTGATTAAATCTGTTGTTCTTAGTAAAAATTAACATTCCAGATAAATACAATAGCTACACTTGATTTCTTACTAAGATAAACTCCCTCTAAATACCTCTAATTCAATTGTTACCAGTAAAATATCTTATTTTAAATGGATCAAATGAAAACACAATCCCAGCTGCCGGTACACTGAACAGACATTAAACTATTTTTATTTCAGATTGGTAGAACTTCAGTCTTAAGAACAACCAGGTTCTTGATATTTGTTTTCAAATAATTGATGTCAATTCCTCCTAAGCTGTTCAGCCTGAAATAATCCATTTAAAGTGACATCAGTTGAATTAGAACCAGTTAAAATTAGTTTCTTCTGGTCAGAATTCATTTTCAGCTCCACCATGTTTATTCCAGACAGGAAGAATAGATTAGTAGAGGTTGTGCTGCAAACCCAATACACATGAATGGGAAATGTGACTAAATGTGTCCTAAGAATAACACTGAAGTTATCTGAAGTATTCACTGTGGATAGTAGAATGGTATTATGGTATCTGTAATATGACATTTTACTTGGAACATCAGATTTTTNGCTATCTGAATACATATCCAGTCATGTTAAAGTTCACCACCTTAAATTTTTTAAGGATTTGGTTTCAATTCAGTTGTTGGATAGAATCTCTACTGGTAACAAAATACCTGTGGATATCTGTATTTTCTATTTGACTAGTAATACTATTTGGACTAGGATAAATTACATTATTGTTATGTAAATAGGAATAGTAAAGAGGTGGGGGTTTTAATTAAATGTTAAAAAAATGTCCATTAAATTTAAGTTCAGTCCTGCTGGTATTCTCATTATCAATAAGAATAAAAGAAACACACATTCAACATGTGATTAGAAGTTAGAAATACTGTTGAATCAGTTCTTCAGTAGTCAGTACTTTTTGTAGTAGTAGTACCAGTTCTTTACTTCAGTAGTTCAGGAGCAACCAGACTGTGTTACTTTGATAGAAATAAAAAAAAAGTCCTGTCACTTCAGTGGAAGATGCTGCAGTCAGTCAGTCACATCATTGTAAACCAACCAGTACTAACAGGACTGAACTTTACCTGGTTACCAGTAGAGAACTGGTAGAGCTTTGACTAGTTAAGGGTTGAACAGCTGGTTGTCTAATGAGTTCCTTCCAGAACTGGAGACATGTCAGACCATTATCATGTCTTTGAACTACTATGGAGTTTGTCACTGTATTCACATCTTTAGTTCTGACATGAAACCACTGCTGGTCATTTTACTTCATAAGTTTTTTTCAGTCTTTTCTCTAAGATCTGAATAGTCCAGCTGATGGTGTTCTAGAGAACACAGCTGCTAAAAATGAAGACTTCCTGTTGAATCTGACTCTGAAATAGTTACTGAGTTCAGTTTTTATTACTGTAGGTAAAATAGGTGTTTAACAACTTGTTAAATGCACCAGAATGCAGGAAATGGCGTCTACGACAAAGATTTTTTTCTTTGGGGAAGTGTCCCCCCCACATTTTTTATGCTTCTGACGCCCCTGGATTGATGAAGTAGATCTTAAAAAGTGAAACATGCCCTGTTCTACAGAAATTCAAGCCCAAAAGATCCCAGAATAACATCTAAAGCACCCTGAAGGAGAATCTCTGACCTTTGATATTAAACAAATTGTTCATGTTGGAAAACCCTCCAATTTGGCTGAAAATAAAACTATTCTGTAAAGAAGAGTGGGACAAAATTCATCCACATTGATGTGAGACTCATTAGTTATCACCAATGCTTGACTGTAGTTATATGACTATCCATCCATCCATCCATTTTCTGTAGCCGCTTATTCCTCCACAGAGGGTCGCGGGGGAGCTGGTGCCTATCTCCAGCGGTCAGGGGGCGAGAGGCGGGGGACACCCTGGACGGGTCGCCAGTCCATCGCAGGGCCACACAGAGACGAACGAGACAAACAACCACGCACCCACTCACACCTAAGGACAATTTACCAGCCCAATTAGCCTGACAGTCATGTTTTTGGTCTGTGGGAGGAAACCGGAGTACCCGGAGAAAACCCATGCATGCATGGGGAGAACATGCAAACTCCACGCAGAGAGGCCACAGAGCCGGGACGCGAACCCACGACCTCCTTGCTGCGAGGCAACAGTGCTAACCAACTGCGCCACCAAGCAGCCTGTTATATGACTAATTCTCATTAATAAAAAGGCAGTCATTAAATTTAGGGGTTACTTTGCACATAAGGCCAGGTTTGTTTGGATATATTTAGTCTCTTAATAAAGAAAAGCATCATTTGAAAACTGCATTTTATATAAACTCAGGTTATCATTGTTTGATATGAAAATTTGTTTGTGGATCTGAAACCTTTACATGTGGCAAAACAACAAAACCAAACTAAATCTGTAAGGAGACAAACATTTTATCACAGCAATTTATGGCGTTAATTTTCATTTTTGATTGATTTCACATCCAAAAACAAAAAATGCGATTTTTTTTTCTTAATTAGTTCATCCACTTGGGCAGAACTTAACAGAAACAGTTCATCGTAAGAAAATTAGCAGTGGCACCACCAGGTGGGGTCCATGGGGGCAACAACCACACCAATGGACCCCCCATTGCCCACCCTTTACGTTTTTCCTCACCAAACTAATGCTAATGACTGTCCTTCTCAAAGTTTTTATGTATTTTATTAATAAACAGTAAATGTTACCACAGCTATTCAGATTAGATGCATTTCTCTTTGTTCAGGAGCTCCTGTTTGGCCACGGGAGGTCTTGGAGCCTGTGGTGGTCAGTGCTGGGCTGCCTCTGGTCCTGTCCTGTGACCCTCCGCCAGGACCACCAAAACCTGAAACCTACTGGATGTCTAGTTGTAAGTGTCTGACACACAGCTGCACATTTGATGACTAAAGTCAAGGATGAATTAGGAAATATGTCTTTATGTACAGTATTGTGCAAAAACCTTAGGCAAGTGTGGGGAAAAAACGTTGTAACAAAATAATACTTTCAGAAATATAAATAACGATTGTTTATTTTTACCAATTTACAAAATTCAAACTGAGCAAGCAAAAAAAAAATCTAAATCCAATCAATATTTGGTGTTACTACATTTTGCCTTCAAACCAGTATCAATTCTTTTAGGTCCACTTGCACAAAGTCAGGGATTTTGTAGGATTATAGTCAGATGTTTAATCAACCAAATGAACCAAACAGGTGCTAATGATCATCAAGCTTATTACCCTTTGAAATCAGAAGATGTCCAGCAGTGTCATTAGCCCAGGACTGGAAGAAACCAGTGGGACCCAGGTACACCCATCTACTGTTTGGAGAAGTCTGGCCAGAAATTGTGAGGCTGCTCGCTGCAGAACCAGAAAGGTGGAGCTGCACCAGGTTCAGCCTCACCCATTCAACCAGAGTCAGACCCGCCCACTCCATCAGAGTCAGCTCCCACACCTCCCCTGTGATTGACCTGGTTATTGGACTATTACACTGGACTGTTAGATCAGAGAACGAGGTGTTGCATCTCCGCCGGATCCAGAGCACAAAGTCCGGCGGAGATGCAACACCTCGTTGTCGGGTAATGCTGCGAGCGTGTCCGCGGAGCTTCATACGGTGCTCCTGGTCCGGCGCAGCTTTGTGCTGCGGGTCCGCGAAGCGCTCAGGGTTTCCCCCGGTGCTTTGGCCCCCACCAGGAGCAACTAACAGCTGCTGTTAGCAGCTAATGGTGGCCAACGCTACGAAGCAAAGTGGGCTAGTTGGCTTT
Source organism: Callopanchax toddi (assembly GCA_006937965.1). Classification (NCBI taxonomy): domain Eukaryota; kingdom Metazoa; phylum Chordata; class Actinopteri; order Cyprinodontiformes; family Nothobranchiidae; genus Callopanchax; species Callopanchax toddi. Next base: position 850,798 of record SSNR01000048.1, on the reverse strand, counting down.
CTCTGCTTGGCTCACTGTCTCTCGTTGTAGTCCGTATGACAGAAATTCACAAACTAATACTGTTACCAGAACATGACTGAAACCCCAAGATATTTAATCAACTTTGAGGAGATGTTTTACCCTGAAAACAAGGGGAAACAGAAGGAGAAACAGGCAGATATTCCGTTATTTTCTTGTAAATTCATTCTTTTGCAATAAAGTTAATTTAAAAAAAACAGTGGAGCAGGGCTGACCCTGGTTGCAATAAAGTTAATAAAAAACACAAGTCAGCGGGGCTGTGTAGCGGGGCAGGGCTGACTCTGGTTGAATGAGCGGGGTTGAACCTGGTGCAGCTCCACCTTCTGGTGCAGCTCCACCTTTCTGGTTCTGCAGGAAATTGTCTTCATGGAAGAGTTGCAGCCAAAAAGCCAAAACTCTGACATGAAAACAAGGCCAAACAACTCAAGAATACAAGAGAACATAGGAACTGGGGTGCAGAAAAATGGCAGCAGGTGCTCGGGACTGATGAGTCAAATACAGTTTGAAATATCTGGCTGTGGCAGAAGGCAATTTGTTCATCGAAGAGCTGGAGAATAGTACAATAATTAGTGTCTGCAGGCAACAGTGAAGCATGGTGGAGGTTCCTTTAATGTTTGGGGCTGCATTTGAACGCTGCAAATGAGGTTAGAGATTTGGATTAATAGTGTTCCCAATGCTGAGAAATATTGGCAGATACTTCTCAACCATGTAATAGCATGTGTTTATTCACTGCATGTTGTTGATTGATAAAAATAAAAAGACTAGCACTTTCATTTTTGAAGGCATTCTTTGTTTAGAGCATTTTTTCACACCTGCCTATGACATTTGTACAATACTATATGTATTTAAGTATTTTGAAGAGAGACTCAGTGAACTGATGTCAGGTTGTGATTTATCATCAGGTTCGTATGCGAGGCCTTTCAACTGGCCCATTCAGACAGCTTTCCCCACCATGCAGTCTGTGCGTCAGGACCGCAGGGTTTCCATGGGGGTCAACGGAGATCTGTATTTCTCTAATGTCCTGGTGAATGATTCTACTGCTGATTACTGCTGTAATGCTCGCTTCCCTTACAAGAATATCATTCAGCAGAAGATGCCCGTAGTTGTGAAGGTGCTCACAAGTGAGTAATGGCATAATCATTATGAACTATTATGACAATCTTCCAGGTGGGGGTGGGGGTTTATATTGTAGCCTAGTTGAAAAATTTTTGGTGAAAATCAAATGATACACAAGTGCTGCCATTGTAGAAAGAAAACCCAGCAAAATCAGTTTTAATTCCATTTATTTATCCAGTTAACCAGCAAGATGCTGTCGTGTTGCTTTATGGTCAGAAGGAGTTTGTGAGTAAATGGTTTGAGGCTGGTTTCCTTTGATTGGTTTCAGCTCGCACCGTAGCCGAGGCCGCCCCTACCTGGCTGTCTCCCAAAGGCTCATCCAGCTCCATTCTGGCGCTACAAGGAGAGGAACTTCTCCTCGAGTGCATAGCTGCAGGAATGTGAGCATAAAACAAGTTCACAAACCATTAGGACTTCTGTATATTACCAGTTTTATTTATTTTATTAGTGAATTTCAACCATAGGATTTTTAAATCCAATCAATAAAAATTTCTACTTTGATCTTGTGAAAGTCACTCAGTGCCTTGCTTATTGTCATCTAGGCCAACTCCTCATATCACCTGGACAAAGAATGGAGATGACTTACCTGTGACATCCCGAATGAAAGTAAAAAACTTCAACAAAATGATTCAGATTCCAAAGGCTTCTTTTGAAGATGCAGGAGAATACACCTGCTCTGCTACCAACAAGATAGGCTACATTGAGCACACAATCACTGTCAGGGTCAAAGGTGAGTAATATATTTTGCACATAATTTCTTTGCAGTACATTATTGCTTTTAAAACAAACTCACTCTGTATTGAACAGCGGCTCCGTTCTGGTTGGAAAAGCCCACAGATTTGATCTTGGCCCCAGAGGAAAATGGACGTTTGGTGTGTCGATCTGATGGGGCTCCTCGTCCCACGATCAGCTGGTTCATTAACGGGGAGCCAATCGAGGGTAGGTTTCTGTGGGTTTAAGCTATAAAAGTTATTCAAAATAACATCAGTTTGGACCATATAATCTCCATCATGTGATTGCTTTTCTTTGTAGGCGCTACAGCGCAGCCTAACAGACAGGTGTCTGGAGAGATGATAACCTTCCGTAGTGTGTCTGCTGAAAACACTGCTGTCTACCAGTGCAATGTCTCTAATCAGTTTGGGTATCTGATGGCCAACGCGTTTGTCAACGTGTTGCGTAAGTTACCATTAAATCATTTGCAGTAAATTATTATGTTTTTGAGGGTTTTATAGTTGGGATCACTATTGCCTATCAGCAAGTAGGTTACAGGGTCAACAGCCAGCTGTGGCGTGGAGTTTGCATGTTCTCCCTATGCATATGTGTTTTCTCTGTTTTATTCTGTGCCCTCACACAGATTCAGATAGATTCTGTTACACCCCATCCTTTTTATATAATTGCTTGATCCTGTTGAAGGATCCAGAAAGCTGGTTCCTCACTTCGGCTGTCATTGGGCGAGAGGCAGGAACACCCTGGACATCAGGTTAAGGCAGGGTCACAAGTTTGTTTATTTGAAGGAGGAGGGGCTTGAGACTAGGGATGCAGCAATACCACTTTTTTACAAACTTGATGCAATACCGATAATTGGATCTGACTACTTGCCGATACAGAGTACCAATACCGATACTTCTACTGCACAAAAAGATCAGATGAATTAGAAGACAGGTTTTATTTTCCTCTATTTTCGTATTGGTATCTGTATCTGTATCAGTGCATCCCTACTTGAGACCTGTACTAGAACCAGCCAGTAGGGGGTTGGTAGTGTTGTTTCAGCTTCAACTTTCTACTTTTGCTTCCTGGTATAATTATATTAAAGCTTATGAAGAAAATCCTCATAGTGTATGCACATGAGGAAACTATGTAAACAGATATCCTGAAATAAAAAATAGAGACAGTCATTAATGATGTTGCTGTTTTTATCTTCCTTAGATGCAACTCCACGTATTATCGGACCCAGGAATGAACTCTTCAAGGTGATCGAGGGAAGTCGCACCTTTTTAGACTGCCGCTACTTTGGATCTCCAGTGCCTGAGTTGCGATGGTACAATACTTAACAATTTAATGTACAATACAATACGATTTAAGAGAAAATAATGAAGTTTTTATTTGTGTTGTTGAATTGTTTATCACAGGTCTAAATATGGACAAGGAAATCTCGAGGGAAACCGTTTTAAAACCCACAGTAACGGGACTCTAGAGATCAAACGCATAAAGATCGAGGACCAGGGAACTTACCTGTGTGTGATCAGCAACATTGCAGGAAGAGATGAGGATCAAGTTCGAGTAGAAGTCAAAGGTAACTGTCAATATATGGACAATTTTTTAATTAGGTATTTTGAAGGTCTAATATTGAATCGTTACCTGTCCTTCTTAGAGCCCATATCAATTGTCACCAGACCACAGAGTATGAAAGTCATGCGTGGAAGTGATGTGCGCCTCGAGTGTGGAGTAAAAGCAGACGTCACTACTCCTGTAACAACAACTTGGATGAAAAACAGAAAGGAAGTGACTTTTACTTGGAGGTTGGTCATTTTGGAAAAGTATTAACAAAAGTTTAAACCACTGCATGTAAACTTTTCATTTTACTTACTGATTTATTGTGGTGAGTTGAGATGACTCATCTCAAGAGGGTAGTAAATAAATCTGATGATGTAATGTTTTATCTGTTTGCTCAGAGTCTCTTTGGATGAATCAAATCTGGTCATTACTGACGCAAACCAAGGTGATGAGGGCAATTATACGTGTGTTATCATGAATGAGCTGGAAAAGAAGTCTGCCTCAGCACATCTGACGGTGATGGGTAGGACTCCAGTGACACTAAACCTTTTTGATCAATGCCACAGTTTGCTTTGGTTTTTAATTCTTGCTTTCTTGAATGTAGACCGACCGAATCCTCCTAGTGACTTGACGTTGTCAGATCCATATGAGCGTAGCGTACGGCTCAGTTGGGTTCCTGGAGACAGCAACCACAACCCCATAACAGGTTCAAGCTTTAAATTAGATAAACTCACATAAATAAAAACTCATATTTCAAATTATATGTATAATTGTGAAATTTTTCTGCATTTACTTGAAAATTTGGCTACATTTTCCAATTTCTGACAGAGTATTTAGTGCAGTACGATGATGACGACTGGCTTCCAGGAAAGTGGAAAAACCTGTCAACATACCCAGGGAACCTCAATTCAGTCATTCTGCATCTCTCACCTTTTACCTATTACGAGTTTAGGGTCATCGCTATCAATGAGATTGGATCAAGTCGCCCCAGCCGTCCGTCTAAACGCTTCCAGACCAGCGGTGCACGTGAGTGTTATACGCTAATATAATAAAAATTAAAACACACACAGTTCTACTTGTGGTATGCTTTGCATTGTGGGTGATTTGCTGCCCATGTTGGTTAAAAAATATACCTGATACACACAGTTTCCAAGTCCACTTTTTAACCGTGGCATTGTTTTTCTGTAAATTTGCTTGAAAATGTTGATAGTTGTTTTCTTGGGCTTGTTTAGAAAGTGTAGAGACTTTTTTAGTCATGTCCTGTCTCTGTCCACTACTACAACTAAAGAACTAATGTATCTGTCAACAACAGACCCGCCCCACTTTGTTACTCTAGTACTGGTTGTATTGGTTGGTTGGATTGGTTAGTCCCCTTAGTCAATATGTGCAAAAAATTGTGCTCCCTCTGTTCTTCCAGCTGTATAGTAACACCAAATTAAAGAGAGTCAGGACCGATGGGTGAGTGAACATATTAACAAACCCAAGAAAGAAGTCGGCACAAATAGAAAAATGTCTAACAAATACTGGAGAAAAAGGACGAATACTGATAATTTTAAAGTTTTTTAAGGTTTTAAAATCAGCTACTTGTGTTTCTGAAAATTATTTTCTATAAAATGCTAAATAATTGATGTGTATAAATGAAGTGGCCTTTCTATAATTCAATGTTCAGCTGCAGGTCACTTCATTTAGGTTTGAATTTTTAAGACTGATTGCTTGTTTTTCTCGTGAGATCTGGCCACACTCATACAGCGTCACTGAGTCTCTGCTGCAGCACTCGACTCGAGTACAGAGAGATGTTTTGTGTAATGAAGTAGGTGGTGCAGCTGTATCCTTGTTTGAATTGTGAGGAAATATATTTACTTCCCACTCTGTTTAAATCTCACTGTAGTTTAACCAGAATGCTGAGGTGTGTTTGTCAATCTACTTCAATGTTCCTGCACACTGACTCAGGCTAAATGTAAACAAAATATTTCACTTAAAAATGAAAATTAGAAAAATTATTTTATTCATTTTATTTAGAAAAGCTACAGTTCACAAAACAAGTCATCTCAAAACGCTGAATATAACAAAAAACCCAAATCCTTTTAGGTCCAGATTCAGTCCAGCTGACTGTGGTAAATGCAGTTCAGTTGTAATAAAATGATGTTCATTATAAAATGACAATTAGTCAAATTGTCTCATTCTAAAGGAACCAGCTGACTGGATTGAAGAGTTACTTTAACCCCCCTTCTCCCCCACCACATATCCCACACTTTTGCAGTATAGAAGGTTAATGAATTGCTTTTCCTGCACAGCTCCAGATGTCATCCCAAAGAATGTGAAAGGTGTGGGCACTTGGAGAAATAACATGGAAATAAGCTGGGAGGTAATGAGGATTCACATGAAGCATTTTTCAAAACAAAATATATATTTCAATATATGCTACTGCCCTGTTTTCAGCCTCTGACCTACAGAGAGTGGAATGGACCTCACCTAAAATATCTGGTGTGGTGGAGACGGAGAGACTCCAGAGAGGAGTGGAAGAATGCAACCACAAAGTGGCTGAAATATTACATCTATGATGCAGACACATTTACCCCTTATGAGATCAAAGTCCAGGCTGTCAATGAGTTTGGGCTGGGACCAGAGTCACCAGTGGTCGTTGGTTATTCTGGTGAAGACCGTAAGTATGCCAGTGTTTTGCATCGTATGTATTTGAAACTGGAGAGGAATTTGAAAGGAAACACACAAAAAAACACTTAGAAGCACCTGGGTAAAGACTGACTGGGTCTCACCTGGAGGAGAAAAGCTTCAATACCCCACCTAACTCCGTATGTGTGATACTGGGTTGAGATGTTGCAACACAGAGGAATCTATGAAACTATTAATGTAGTTTTTATACTATTCAAATGATCTTATGAGCCCTTTACCCACAAACATTTTATTTGTTATACCTTAAATAGATTATTTTATTTCTCTACTAATCCAGTGTTTTCCCTCAGAGAATGTGGTTAGGGACACAACTCTTGTTATTTTTTGTTTTACAAAATGCTTCTACAGTACTTGACTTGCTAAGTTTTCACTGATAAAATGGTGTAATGATTTCTGTCTGTCTAAAGGTCCAATTGTTGCACCCTTGAACCTGAGAGTGTCCGACATTGAGAGCACTCAGGTTACCATACTCTGGGATTCAGTGGCACGTGAATCTATTATGGGAGAACTGAAAGAATACAAGGTGTGTCCAGTCAATATTCAACATGTGAGGATGCATGTTAATAGGATATACAAGGTTGAGACACCTCACTGGGAGAGTCAGCTGGTGATAATGACCAATTATGGGACATGGTTTGTCTCATTAATGCTTAATTAAACGTATAACAAATCATAGGGTCATTGGATCTATTTAGTTGGAAATATGGTTTTAAGAGAGAGACTTAGACAACTTAGATGTATAAAATGTAAAATTCAAGGATTTAGGTATGTGAAATAATTCAAAAATGTCTTTGTTTGGTATATATATTATCTTTAATTTATGGCAGCAACTTCAGGCTAAAGCGAGAAAGACACAACATCCTGTTTGAAACACATAAAAATTAAACAGAAGAACTTTAAAAGTGCATTCTATTTCACCTCTTACATCTTTATGCTTTTCCCTCAATTTTGCTTTTTCATTCTAAGAGTTAGATGTGTCACTTTTCTTGTGATACGGGGGTAAAGGGGGTAGTGCTAGAAAATTACATATTTAAAGTACAAACTTCAAACATAGCAAAATCCTGGAAAAATGTACTTGCAATTTGTTAAACGTACCAAATTCCAATCCACCAGTATTCCCAGAAATGTAGGTTTTCAAACATTTTTCACTGCAAAAATAGAGAGAAATCACACAAAAAGGTGCATGACAAATGTACTCAAACTGTCAGAGGATCACACTGTTCAGCCTCCCGAGGAGAATTAGGATGTTGGAAAGGAGGCTCAGGCTGGTTGTGGCAACATAGAACTGATCTTTGGCTGAATGGCATTATGCAAGGTGGATTGGCCAGTCCATGTGTTTTGTTGACCTACAGAAGCTTTGTAGTGTATCATTAAGAATTTTGTGGGATATGCTGAGGGTGGATGGGGAGATATGGTTGCATTAGACAGCTGTGGCTTTAGAGTAGAAATGTGAAAGAAAGAAATGTCAATTAGAAGATCCCTGGAATAGAAACAATTTCAATAAACAGAACTAATCTATCTGCAAAAACTTTTTTTTTTGTTGCTCATTTTCATTTGCATTCAAATTCAAAGTCAAATCCAATGATGGTTTTTATTTGTCTTTTAAGTTGCTTGTGCAAAATTTAGAACATGATGAATATCTTTTTAAATAATGTTTATTTGTGGCAGAAACATTTAAGAGCTGGGTTGTTTTGTGCTGACATGAGTCTTGCTGACAGGGTTAATTAGTGAGTTGCTTGTCTTTTGTCAGGTTTACTACTGGAGGGACAGCAGCCAGCTGAGGTGGCTGAGAGTTAACAGAGGGATGAAGTCTAAAGTATTTCCAGACAACGATCCAGAACCCTCCGGTATCATCACTGAGCTCATCCCCTATAGCAACTACAAGATGTACATAGTGGTGGCTAACAACCGGTATGAAGGACCGCCAAGTAATCACATACACTTCTCAACACCTGAAGGAGGTAAGAAAATAACTATCTTTTTAGGAAAGGTATTTGATCATACTGTTGGTGTTTTGCCACAGAACTTATACTTACATATTTATTACTCTTCTGGGCTTTTGTCTACAGTACCATCTGCTCCCAGGTCCTTCAGAATCCAACAAAGACACCTGGATAGTATTTATGTTGACTGGGATCTGCCTGAAGAGCCCAATGGTATCATCACAGGATACACCCTCAAGTACCAGACCGGTATGCCAACACACTATTTGAAAGTCTGGACTCCGGTTCATATTCCAATTCCATTTTCCATATGTTAGAATTACATTTGTTTACTAAGGTCAAAAAGGTTTTATTTTGATCAATTAATTGATTGTTTTGTAAAATATAACAATATTCTTGATTTGAATTGTGGTCCATGATTAAGATTTAGTTCCTAATCGTAGGAACTTTGACAGTCAGTGCACATATTTATGATTAAACATTGATTATAATGTTAGCTAGGGCTAAACGGCATTTGACTGAAGAATCTACAGTTTGAGCGTGTTGCAACAGGAAGTGCAGATTACAACGAGCCGCTCAGATGATGGACTGTGCAACTGACACAAAGTTACAATCGGCCCACCGGGCAAATGCGCAGTATGGCCGATGGCCAGTCCAGCAGTGCCCACGTCATAACAGCTGTCGAGCTATTAAACACAAACATTGCACTAGACTAGAACACCCCCCACCACTCTAAAAAAGTGAAAAAACTCCTAGAATGTGCATATCTGTCCTTGGTCAACTTTTGTTCTGTTTATGTCAAGTGGCAATTGTGGGGGGTCATTGTTAATTTCTATGGGTTTTTTTTCTTGTACTTATGTTACAATGTATGAGCCCTTCTGCATCAATGGCGTCAAGACAAATTTCACGTTTGTAGTTTATGTGAAAAAACATGATTCTGATTCTAAAGAGTTCTTCTAGTGCACTAAGCTTTCAACCTCTCCACAGTGAATGCAACCAGAGGCGAAGAGCTGAAAATCGAAGAGTTTCCACCCAACGTGACGAGCTTCTCAATCCGACGATATGATCGCTACACCCGCTACAGATTCTCTGTGGCAGCGCATACTCGGATTGGAATAGGGGAATGGCACACAGAGGAGTCTCCTCACTACACCACAGAAAGTAATCTGTTACAAACACAGCTGGTGGTCGACCACTTTGAAGAGCTGAGGAACTTAAACCCTGTGTGCTTTGTGTGTCTCAGTATATGCTCAGGACCAGGTGGACATCTCCACTCAGGGGTGGTTCATTGGCATCATGTGCGCCATAGCTCTTATTGTGCTCATTCTTCTCATAGTCTGTTTCATCAAGAGGAGCCGAGGGGGGAAATATCCAGGTACACTGCATGATTACAACTGCACAACATGAATTGCAAATTTATGGCAGCTATTTATTTTTCAAATTTTGCACTTTTGCATGGAAAGAATTATGTTTAGCAAATTTCTAGTTCTCAAATTCCATCAGAATATTTGATTAATCAAAAAATATGACCAAATAACATGAGAATATTTGTTTTCCTTTTAACTCTAATGACCTCTTGTTATGATTAATTTCAGTACGGGACAAAAAAGAGATTTCACTGGAGCTGGTAGATGACAAAGATCAGGAGGGATCATTTGATTATCGGTAAGTATTACAAATGACACAGAGGATGGCTAGACGCAGTAAATGCACGGGTGAACAACATGAAGGTTAACTGTCTGCAGTGCCGCTGCACTTGATTGGCTTTGGCACATGTAAACAAGATAGCATGGTCAAACGGGCATGACAGGTTCAGATCATGACATACTAACTAGTAGAACTTCCCAAAAATTACAACAACTTTCTGAATAAATATGTTGTTTTAAAACATTTTCATCAATGTGTGCAACTTAAAATAGTTTTTGTTTGCCAAGCTTTGTAATAATACTTATCTATATTGTTGCCCTGTAACCGTTTATCACACTATCAGTGTAGACTGTTTCTGATAACAGTAGCTGTTCACATCCATTTGCTCTGTGTCTGTGCATCTTTTTATTAAAGCTGCCTTGTGGAGTTGTAATGGTAGTGTCCATTTTCATAAAATAGATACAAGATGCTTTTTTTAGCAATAACATCAGGTTTGCTTTGGGCTGACACAGTGAAACCCGACAGTCACAGGGACCTTCCTTATTGATTTACCTTTTTGAAGACTCAGATATTTTGGTCATTTTAAAGTGCTTTTTTAAATAATTACAGTTTTATTCAGTATAGATAGCTTCCTGGATGCCCTCTGTTTGGATAAATAGTGTTTTACAAGCATTAAAGATCATCAGCAGTAACAAGTTGTAGCACCTTGGTTGACAAAATATATATTCATGATGCTACTTGCTCATATAGCACAAAAGCCAGCCCATGGTGAACTCAAGGGTAAAAACTTCACAGGGTATCTTTACAATTGAACAGACTTTAGCACAATGTAGCACAGGTACAAACCAATGCAAATTACTGTTTAACACTTTGGATCAAACTACATTAATTTTGCTTTTATTACTGTATTTTTTCTATCTAATGTTTCTCTTTCAAATCCCCAACCCTGTTCTGTTTTCACTGAATCACTTAAGGTCCCTCGAAAGGTATGAAACGACTAAATGTTGACACGTTGACACTATTGACAATAATGTCTTTAAAGGGATGTTTGGATGATTTTAAAGTGGCGTTCAATCAGTTATTCATTAACAATATGGACCATATTTACCAATATCATCTCTCTAAAACAGCTGAGTCTCTAGAAACAGGAAGTAGTCCTCTGACTGGAGCAATACTCATCACTAATGAGATCGTGAGAGACACTGCTGCAGATTGGTGACAAATTAGCAGCTAATTTTCTAGCCAATAACAAACCACCACTCGCTGGGCCGTCTGACGGGACTTGTCCTGGGGCCTCCAAGTAGGGTGGTTATGCTCTGAGCTGCTGTTTGGTGCGTAACAACAAACAGCAGTCAGGAGGACCCAGTCCCTGACCTGATGGCACAGGGACGCTACTAGGGGTGCAACGGATCATCATCGATCCGTGGTTCGTACGGATCACCCTCTACGGTTCGGAACGCACGTGGTTCACGGTTCATGTAGAGCGCGTGCGTCGCTAAATAATCCCCGACGTTCTGTGCTCATGCGCTCTGAATCTGCAGACAATTCCCCTCTGAGAAAGGCGTTCATTTTGCATCACGTATAGAGGTTCACTCTGTTGGCTTCAGCCGTTTTAGTACACCAGAACGAAGGATCCCTGATCAATATCCAGTCTCTGCTGCGCGCGTGCGCGCGCGCTGCCTCTGATTCCTCCGTCTCTCTCTCCGTCAGCTGGAATCTTTCTGATAGACAAACTAGATTCACCTATTTCTGTCTAAGATAGCGTTATGTTGGGCTTTTATACGAGCTAATAAACGTTAATATAATCGGAGTTCTGTCAGGAGCCACAGAGCAGCGCCTCGTGCTTCACGCCCGCCCCCACCCCCCTCCCCAGCTGTGACCGCTAGTTTGACAGAAACAGGTCTGTGACCCCTGAGGTGCGCATATGAGTCTATCTCCCCCATTATTTAGTTTTAATATGATTCAAAACTTTATTGAAGCATCAGGTTGACATCTTGAGTTAAATGCAGTTTGTATTTATGAGGATTGAGCATATAAAAGTTGCTCAGTGTTTTAGAAAATAATGAGAGAGCAAAGTTTTTTGTCTTTTCTTTTTCATTCTGCTGATCCGAAAATTGATCCGAACCGTGACTCAAAACCGTGAACCGATCCGATCCGTGAGCTTTCTGATCCGTTGCACCCCTAGACGCTACCCTTTCATCTCCTGAGGTAAACCTCTACATACAGGCAGAAAGTCTTGCGTCTAACAAAAAGCCCACCCCAGTTTTCAACCTCTCCCCTGAAAATTAGATCCGACTAGCCACAAGCATATCTACTCCGTCACTGGTGGGTAGATAAATAACTGATGGAGTCCCACTTCAAAATGACCCAAATATCCCTTGAAAGAATGCTGCTGAATATTTCCACTGAAAATAACATAATGTGTAAGCTAATGATAGCAGTACCAACTTCAGGATTTTGATCTTTAGTTTTTTACATTGGTGTTAAATTGAATGTCTTTGTTTTTAGGATTGCACGCGTCTCCACCCTGCCCTATCCTCGGAGGTACTTACATTGATTAATTAAACATATTGTAGCCAATAAAACATATATTTTCTATATTCTAGCAGAAACAAAACATTCTGTTGAAATTATATTTGGATTTTTTTGTTTGTTTGATTTTTTTATTTTGTAGAGAGGAAGAAAAGGGGCTTCAAAGAGCTCAGCCGTCTGTGGAAGCAATGATGAAGCGATCAGACAGCGATGACAGTCTGGTGGAATATGGAGAAGGAGGAGAAATGCCTTTTAATGAGGATGGATCGTTCATTGGACAATACACAGGAACCAGGAGAGATGTCAGGGAGCTGGACTTTGGTGGAGGTCTGGAGTTCCACGCACCAATGAATACTATCTATTCTCTGGCATGAAGCTATATTTTCTAAGACTCTTCCTCTCTACATCTTGGCTCTTTGCCACGTGACTTTACTTTGCTTTTACCCTCAAGTTGGACTTAGAATCTCGAGGAAATGCAAGTCTGCTTGAGTTTGTGGGAGGAAACAGCTGGAGACTGAGCTGCTATTGTTCCTTCAAAGTTCTCAAATTTCATGGATCAAAGGAGAAACTACAAAACAGACTCAAGATCATAATTTTATGGATGTCTTTAAAGGGTCATGTTTTGTTTTGTACATACTATCTACAGATTATATCTTTACATAAGCTGAACTATCCAGATCATCACAAGAAGATTATTATAACATGTTGAGAAACAAAGTAGCAATGACCACCTTTCTTACATAATAGCATATTTTTCTTTCAGTTAATTCCAATAATGAGCTTTGTGTTATTTTTAAATGGTTGCTCCTTGACTTAAAAGTTGCATACTACAGTTCCACCAAGACTAGAACCTGAGCTGAAAACATTAGGTCCACTCTCACTGCAGTTCCCTGCTGAGGCAATGTGTCCCAGTTCACAACTAAAAAGAAAATCCTTTTGCTTGACAAAAAAAAAGTCTTTGAGAATTTCTTCATCATCACCTTCCCTGAAATACATCTTTGCAGATTTTGCAAACCTGTGAAAAATAAGTCAACTCTCTGGTATAGGAACAGTCAAAATCAGCAGTAAACCTCCTAAACTGGGGTCCTGATGTCACACTGTGGGGATTAATCTGTATTTAACAGTGTTTATTTGACTTCTAACATCAGCTGTGTATGGAGACATGTGTGCTCTGATTTAAATAAAGTAAAAGTATTTATATTCAGGTTGTTTTATGTGACTCTGAAAGCTTTGAGTTGCTTTGGTTGTTTTAACATTTTTCATGGTGACAGTTTCAAGGGTTTTAAAGTGCTTGAATTCAAAATAAAGTTCTTATAGCACATAAATCTAGAGATGCACTAAAAAGCGTACTGGTGATGCTAACCCGTCAATGTTTGGCATGATGACCAATGATTGGCCAATTTGGGACTCAAAACGATGATTTAATTATTTATTTTTATGTCTGACAGTGAACTCACCATCACCAAGCAGTAATGAAAAGCACTAATCATCAGCATTCAGCACTAACCATTCTAACTTATTCAAGCAACTTTCTTACATATTATTTAAGAAAGGTGCTTGAATTTTATTTTAGCAAAAGTGTAAGAACCCTGCTAGTGTCACATCCTGTGCCCCCTGTCGCCATCTAGTGTTCTCCTAGTGTCTTGTCTTGTGCTTTGTCTAACCCTCTGCCTTCTTTGTCTCCAACAGGTGTATCCTATTGTAATCCAGCCACCTGTGCCTCGTCTTGTCATCACCTCCCTCTGTGTATATAAGTGTGCCTGTCTCGTCTGTGTTTGTTCGGTTCCTAGTCGTGTGAGTTCTGAGTCTGAGTCGTGTCTTCATGTTCACCGTTTTTTGAATAAATAGAACTTTGGCTTTACATCTGCGCCGGGGTCCTCTCTACCGCACCAGATCTTGACAGCTAGCAGTGACTGCATGTTGTTGGATGAGACAGACAGTAGAGCAATGTCAGAGCATCCCACTGAATGCCTAATAGGTTTTAGTTTTTTAAGGCAGCTTACACAAATGATAGGCTTATTGGCTGCTTGTTGAAGGTGTGCACTTTACAGTACAGCACGTTGGTTTTAATGGTCTCATCCAGCCCAGATTTTAAAACATTTTTCCTGGAATTCTAGCTGATTTATTTATTAACTCACAAAAACTATGACTGAACCCTGGCCGGTCTGCGGGGTGAAACCGTTAGAGGGAATAAAGCTAAGGTAAGAAGTGCATCTTATCTACAGTATAGATAAAGGTATATCTATATAGCACTGTTGTTGCTGACATCACTGGACTTTATGTTACATTACATTCAGCTTATATCACTGTACAGCTCTGACTATGGAAATGACTGAGCATGCCATAAAGATTAGCGTAAATGTTTTTATCTGGTTTGTAGTTAATGTTATTTTCTTTGAGTCAAAACTAGGCCAAATTGCTGTTATAGTCTGTGACAAATAAGGTAAATGAAATAATTGAATAGCTTTATAGAATCTCAAGCAGAAGTCAGTTTGCCACATCACGGTGGAAGGATGTAGCACATTCTCCTGTACCATGGTCACGACTCGGTGTGTTTATCTGGGTCAGGTTTGATTTTTGCAATATCTTGATTTTTTTTTCTTCTTTTCACCATTCTGGTGTAGACTGTGATTTGGAGAACTGTACTGTTGATGCAGCCTCTGACTATAGATTCAGCTGTAAGATGAGTGGCCTCACAGGATAGAGTTGAGGAGGTTCCCCATATGCTTGGCAGTTAGGTTCTGATATGCTGTGTTTGGTTTTCACTTATTAATGATGATTTTGGTAAAAAAGCTAAATATTGTTCTCTTCTGTCTTCAGGAGAATCATGGGGTTTAACATCTTCAGCTGAATAACAAGACCTGACTGCTACTTTCCTTCTAAATTCCAATGGAAGTAGAACTTAGTTTGATAATTATTGGTTGTTCATTTTAGCTTCTTTTTTAATTTTTGCATAGAATAAATGATAATGTGTCATGTGTTGTTGCCTATTAGATCAGAGGTGGCCGATAAAAGACTTCAAAGGCCACCATCTTGTGTGTTTTAGGTGTTCCTAGATGTTCCGGCTGTCTGTTTCTCCGAAGCGTTGCACTTCCGCACTGCTTAGATCCTCCATTAATACGTCCTGGTGCATTTTTCAGCAGAACATCCCGAAAGTGAGAGAAGGACAGAAACGGCCGGCTGTTAGCGCTTCAATTTAAGGAAAAAGTACCAGAATTCCAAAAAGAAAAACATCTTTTCAGCTAGCAGAAAACAAGAAACGTTTGGACATAGAAAGAGGAAAAACCTGGGGGATCGTTTCAACAGCTGGAGTTTGGTTCTGTATTGTTACCATGGCAATGCGCGGTCCCATGTCCACGGGAAGGCTGGCCACAGATTATACCCGACGGAAGGGGTGAGAGCTCTGAGACGTGTTTGTGTAAAATAGCTAGCGATACCTAGCTTGTTTACTATGTTACCAAGTGCAGCTTTATCAATTTCAGTCAGATGTGTTGAAACAATAAAACTGATTCCTTGCACAATGTGGAATCTGCAACAAACTCCATTAGAGGGCTGGACTCAAACTCTGGAGATGCCCAGAGGGAGAGATGTTGAGCAAGTGCTTTCAAGCCCCTCTACAAACTTCAGTTTAGGTTTCCAAGTCTTCTTTGAGTCTCTAAATGATGTTCTGGAATTGGTGCCCATCTGGGTATTCCATTATCTCCATATATTTTATTTTAGCAAAAGTGTAAGAACCCTGCATATGTACATGATGGTGTTATGTTACGGCAAACCATTCAGTGGCTTGGGAAAGAATAGCAATGCCCATCTCAAGTAGCGTTTGGTTTGGGTGGGGAACTGTGTATTAAATATATTTCTGAGCAGTGGAAGTAGTTGAAGTTGTAGAGAGTCTTTGTTATCTGGTCACCATGACCACCAGGAGGCAGAGTCTAGGGGTATTCAAGGAGGCAGAGTCTAGGGGTATTCGAGGACAGGTGAGACCATTACCTTTGCAAGTTAAAAAGCTCACTGGGTAGGAGGGAACAACATTCTGCCTGCTAATCTCATCAGGCTAAATGTCACCATCAGATCACTGTTCTGTTTAAATACAGGCCAAAATTTACAGTTTACTCTGAGGTGTTGGAAAGGGTGCTCCCACTAAATAAACAAGTAATTTATCAGACTACAGGAGGACAAACTGACTACATCTCCTCACTCTACTCTCCATGTTTGTAGTTCCTGTTCTTGCTGCCACTAACTTTTTGTTCTCTGTTTTAGAAACAAAGACTGGTCCAGTCCTTGTGTGTTTGTTTCTTTCCTGTCCTCTCAGACAGCAATTGGCTCAGGCATTAGGCTCCGCCCACTCTGATACTGGTTCTGCTGGAGGTTTCTTCCTGTTGCCCTCATACTGTGCTGCTCAGAACGGGGAATTGCATTTAAGTAATGCTTCAATCCAATCAACTGGTTCCTTTTATAATCTGACAATTTGACTAATTTTTATTCTATAATGAGTCTAATTTTATTGCAACTTAATTACATTTACTGTAATCAGTTGACCTGAATCTGGATCTGAAATGGTCTGGATTGGTTTCTTTTGATTTGAGTTGGGAACTGTAGCTTTAGAAATAAACTGAATTGGAGGATAAGTATCTTATAAGAATCTTGAGAATAACGGCTCTTAAACTTATAACAAAAAATTGGCTTCAGAAACTAAGTCCTGGAGTGGAGAAGTGGTGAGATTTAATGGAACAAGTCAAAGAAATGGAGCAGCTAACATATAAGATTAGAGGAAATCTTCAAATGAGACACAGACTGTGGGTTAAATGGGAGAGTTATATAAAAACCGAGGGTAACATATAATAAATAAGACATGAGGTGATGATGTAGCATCTGAATAAATAGAAGATAACAAGGGGGAACGGAGATGGAGAAAGGAAGAAGAGGTTTAATTACTCTTGAAATAGATAGAATTATCCGACATCAGGAGGAGTCAACTACCAAAACGGGAAACACTTTATTTTATTTATTTACTGTTAGTGTTATTATTACTTATATGTTTTGATTTAATTCTACATCAGGTGTTTATGAAATCATTAGGAGGGAGAAAACGGTATAAATATATATTGTGTTTTAATTGTACTTGTTTTTTATTTTGTTTATTTTTTGTAACTTCTGTTAATGTGTTTTGTATAACCACGGTGTGGCACATGATGGAAGGGGGGAAAAAGAGGGAAAAATAAAAAGTTCCAAAAAAAAAGAAAAACTGAATTGAATTACATAGATAATTAAACTTAAAACCATGTATGTACAAAAAAAAAAGAGAACAGTCTTAAAGAATAATACATTTCCACCAGACTGAAGTTAAAGCTGTAAACAAAAGGCCACTCAGGAATGTGTTGTTAGTTGTGTACTATGAAATTACCATGGAAACCTTTATCCTGATGTTCATCATAGTTTTATCAGTTCCTCTTATCCACATGAGAGGGTTAGCCGTCCTGATCTGACAAAATTAGAGGCACATTTACACAACTTTGTCCTCTGACCCACATTTATCAGGCAATAAAAGCAGAAAAAGATGAAAAATCATCACAGTCGAATGTGACCAACGAGATAACAACAATAATCCTGTTCTGAAGCATCCAATAGTCACAGGAATACAGCCTTTGCCCCTGTCTTCTCCTGCCTATAAAAGAGAATCCCCACTGGAGCAGACAACCATCAGACCTCTTAAGACAAAGGTACCAGAGTCATCAGGACACACGGGTTACTCTGTACTACAGCCTGCAGCAGAACCGCTTGGAAATTAGATTTAATCCAATTAAACCTCCAATGTAATCATGTAATGACTGATAAAACCATTGTTTCTCTTTCAGATTCCCTTGAAGAAACGTTTTAACTAGCACAACATGGCTCAACTGACACTCTTGACAGGTAGGTTAAGTTTTGCAGATTTCTACTTGTTCAGAGGTTTGTTGAAGTAATAATAAACTGTTTTTCAGGGTTGTCTCTTCTGACATGCCTACAGATTGGTATGAGATATTCCTTTTATCTGCTTTTGATATTTATATCTGAATCTCAGTCAAATATTAACCCAAAACTAATGATTTCTATATTTTCTTAAAGTTTCTTCCAGTAAACTGGCATGCTACTTTACCAACTGGTCCCAGTATAGACCAGGTGCTGGTAGATATGTTCCTGAAAACGTTGATCCCAAACTCTGCACACACCTGGTCTATGCCTTCTCGATAATTAGCTCTTCAAATGAGCTGACAACATTTGAGTGGAACGATGAGGTTCTTTATAAATCCTTCAATGAGCTGAAGAACAGGTGAGCTGTTACTGTCGGAGTCTCACTTAGACTTTGGTTTGGGGGGATTTTTACAAGAAATGACAAATGCAAGAGGCTGTTTGAATGAGGGATTGTATTGAAGTAACGCTTCAATCCAATCTGCCGTTTCCTTTATGACAGGACCATGTGACTGTCATTTTTATAATCAATCAAATTTTGCTGCAGCTGAATAACATTTACTGACTGAATCTGGAATGATCTGAATGTCTTGCTTTGTCTTTGAGATGGGGTTTGTTGGGAACTGGAGCTTCATAAATAAACTGAACTGAAATGCCTTTCTAAACAATAATACATTTCTTTAATTCCCCATTAAAAAAGACCCACAACAGACATGAAACAAATGTTATTATTTATAATCTAAATCATATTTTTGAGAAGACAGAAGCACAGATTTTGAATTTTATGTTTTTCTACTCTCTAGTCTGGTGATAAGAGTCTTGCTATAATAGTTGTCTAATGCATTGAAGACATTTCAAATGGATCTCAATTATAACATATTTTCTACGTCTTGATCACAGAAATCCCGAGCTGAAGACTCTGTTGGCCGTCGGTGGGTGGAATTTTGGAACAACACAGTGAGTCTACAAACGACAACATGTTGAAATAAGTTTGTTGGATCAAATTACTTTATTTTTTATCAGCCTTATAAACTATTTATGCAGCCACTGGTTGATTTTAATGTCTACAGGTTTTCCATCATGGCTTCATCTCAAGCCACCCGTCAGGTGTTCATCCAGTCGTCCATCAGGTTTTTAAGGCAGTACGGCTTTGATGGGCTGGACCTGGACTGGGAGTACCCTGGAGCACGAGGAAGTCCACCAGAGGACAAGAAGAGGTTCACATTGCTCTGCCAGGTCAGTTTAACCTGCTAATGCTGCTCTGATACAGGAAATATTTATCAGAAGTGCATACTTTTATATTATTTTATTATATTTGTGAATTAATGCTATTATTGTCTAATAAATGTTACCATATAGCAGTACAAAAATGAAAAAAAAAAAAACTGGCATTTACCACTTGTAGTACTCTGATTTTCCCCCTAGAGGACACAAGACATGTATATGATTAGATACAACAGATTTTAAAGGAAAATACTAAAGTTGAGGTCTTGGAAACATAGAAGGAGGCATATCAGATAAGATACATTTGGTTTTATAGGATTAGAATCTCACCGTATCGGTCCAAATATAAAGCTTTTTTCCTGTGAACTCATCTGAAAAAATAAGTTTCATCTTTTATTCAGGGTCTAGATTTCACATGTCAGTAACGAGTGTGATGACTCAGAATTGACATGACCTGCATCAGTTGACTGGATGCTGCTGTCAGCCAAATGAGACGCCCAAAATTAACTGTGTGCACAGCTGGGCGTACATACGCTAACGGCGTGGAGGAGGAGAAGTTAGGATGCAGATTTAAGGCTCATGGTGATAAATGCAGTGGAGTCAGTAGGAACTCTCAAGAAGCCAAAAAATACAACATGTCAGAGTGATGTTAGAAGATGGACAGCCTGAAAAGATAGCTCATCACTCAGAAGCTAACTGTGGTCCCAAAACCAGATGTGTGCTGTGCATGTTCACATGATAGGAAATGCAAATCTCAGTGGACATGCTCTTCTCGGCTGAAAAAAGAATTGAGGGACTGCCAAAATGTTAATTTAAGCCATACAGATTATGTTTATGCCGTCTTATTTCCTGTGGAATTAAATAATTGTACTTTTTTTATTATGCTATATTATTGTTGGACCAATTACTGTTTTCTTTGGGAGGAATCAAATGGAAATAAAAATATATACACATCTGTCTTTCATTTAGGAATTACTTGCTGCTTTTGAAAAAGAATCAGCTGAGACCAAAAAACCCCGGTTGATGCTTACAGCAGCAGTGGCTGCTGGGAAAGGAAACATTGACAACGGTTATGAGATTGCTAACATAGCAAAGTGAGTATTTACATCACTCCTGTTCTCACATGGCAGCACACACAGCTTTACTGTGTGAATGTGTGATTGAATGGGAGAGTGAAGCGTTTTTATCTTTTTACTTTATTTTATTTATTACATAGTTAGCAGTAGACATCAAGGTTGTTTATTTTACTTGTGATATATTGTGTCTGACAGACTTCTGGACTTCATGAATGTCATGACCTATGACTTCCACGGAGCCTGGGATCCATTCACAGGACACAACAGCCCTCTGTACAGCAGCTCGCTGTTTCCTGGTGATTACATCTACTTCAATGTTGTAAGTGAAACTCTCAACAACTTCATACTGGACATCAGGTAAGATCAATAATAAACTTTTTTTATTTTAATGGTTTTGTGTTGCAGGACTTTGCCATGAAGTACTGGAGAGATCAAGGAGCTCCTGCTGAAAAACTGTTAGCTGGTTTTCCCACTTATGGACAGACGTTCCACACATCCTCAGCAGGTGGTGGTGTTGGAGCTCCAGCCAGTGGACCAGGGTCTGCAGGAGCCTACACCAGACAACCTGGAGTATTGTCTTATTACGAGGTCAGAAAACACAGGCAGATACTTTCAATTACAGCAGAGCTAAAACTACTGTCAGAGTTTGAGATGTTAGAAAAAGATGATTAAAAAGGTTTAAATATAATCTCTCCTCATAAACACAGATTTGCACTTTCCTCCCTGGAGCCACGACACACTGGATTGATGACCAAAAAGTGCCCTATGCAGTTAAAGGTACTGAGTGGGTGGGCTTCGACAACAGGCAGAGCTATGAAATCAAGGTAAACTATTTAAATCATCCTTTATATTTACGTTTGCTCTGACACACTGTCAAAAATAACAATACAGAGAAAAATTTATATTTGAGGTTGAATATTGGACCTAGAGGTAACTTTGTGCAGTAAAATATTCAAATCATCATTGTCAGGCACCTAAAATTGAACTCAAAAGTGATGAAAAATGGTGATATGAGCTTTTTGCCAGACAGTGACAATTCATCCTGGTTATTTTAAATCTAAATCAAACTCCAGTCCTGGAGGGCTGCTATCCAGCAGGTTTTAGAGGTTTTCTCAGCTTCATCACACCTGATTTGAATTTGTGGGTGTAGAGGTTGTAGAGGTTGTAGGGTTTCTGTAGAACTTGAGGAAATGCTGAGGATGTAATTTAACAAAGTATCCAGATGTGTTGGATAAGGAAAAGTGCTTAAACATGATGGATAGCAGCCATCCAGGACTGGAGTTTGACACTCATGTTCTAAATGTCAAGGTACAGTATAATGTCATAAGCCATCTGGGTTTGAGAGATAAAAATATATGGCAACATTTTAAAAAATGTCAAGGTTCTGTCAGGTATCAGAATAATAAAAAAAAGTCAAGTTTAAAAAATTCAAGAGTTCAGGAAATTTTGGATAAAGTTATATTTGGGTCATTCTGAAGGAGCGTTCTAGCAGTTATTTATCTCAGATGAGAACCGCAGTGACATCATTTAAAGTGAGCAAAGTATTTAGAAACAGGAAGTATCGTTAAAAGAGGGGAAAAAATAGAAACACAAAGTTTTCCTTTGACCTGAGCAATACTCGTGACTATTCAGAGACTCTGTTGAACAGTGATAAGCTCATTTTGGCACATTGCTCAAAATGATACACTAGAACATTTTATTATCTGTTTGTAAACCTCATCAAACTAGCAGGAGACCATTTGTTTAGTTTGATTCATCCTATCCAAATTCTTATTCTACTCTTTTTGTCACTGCAACAGCATCAAAACTCCACCTCAAAATGACCCAAATATCTCTTTAAAAGTGTAAACATGAATCTGCATTTTTAAAACCAAATTTTATATTTTATAGGCTCAATTTGTGAAAGATAACAAATTTGGAGGAGCTTTTGTCTGGTCTCTGGACATGGATGATTTCAATGGAATGTTTTGTGGTCAAGGAAACTATCCTCTGATTGGCTATCTGCGCTCTCTTCTGGATTCAGGTAAACAGCTGCATCACTGTCACCAGCTTCACTTATTTAAAATGTTCTTTTGTAGAATATTTAAATTTTTAATTGTTTTAAATGTGTTTGCTAGATTCCCTGCCACCCCCTCCAGTAACTACACTCTCCCCAGCCACCACTACCAGTCACCCCAGTTCAGCGTCTACCAAAACAGCTGCTGGTTCAACTACTGTCAGACCTACTACAACAGCTGCTGGTTCAACTACTGTCAGACCTACCACAACAGCTGCTACTGGAAGCGGTTTCTGCACTGGAAAGGATGATGGTGTCTATGAAAATGACAAGGATAGTACCTCCTTCTATCAGTGTGTCCAGGAAAAGACATACACACAGAAATGTCCTGATCATCTTGTTTTCAATAAGAAATGTCAATGCTGCGACTGGTCTAAATAAATGTCTGATCCATCAAACAGGAATGTGCTGTCAGTTATTTGGTTAATGAGAGCCACAATAGCAGATGTTGTTTCTGTTCTACATTTCCTTTATTTACAAACCCACGCTGGTATTTTTCTTCTTTCATCTTCAGCTTTCCTTTTTTACATGTGTTGTTCCATCACTGAATTTGAGAAATTACTAGTGTCTTGTCAAAAAGATGAATTGTAAAGTCTGCAAGACTGCTGGGATCAGTTTGTTTGATAGACATATACTGAATGCCATCTGCTTAGAAATGACATCATGACAACACACTGTGGTTTTGTTAGCCTGCAGGTTGGGGTTTACCCCGGGGGATAGAAGGATATCTACCCTGCACCCCTGGGAACAGGTCCTGACTGTTGTTTGTGCTCATGCACAAAATAGCAGCTTACTGTAGAGTACCCACCCTGGGATGAGTGCTGGATGGCACACCGACTAGGGACACCATAGTCCTGCTGGGAGAATTCAACACTCAGATGGGCAATAACAGCGTGACCTGGAAGGGCATGAATGTGTGGCAAGGAGAGGGCACGCTCGAGAGCGGCACCTGGGGAATTTCACCCCAGGAAATACTTAAAGGCTCTCTAAAGGCCTATTCATACTCCACGAGAAGAAACATTTGTTCTCGCTGGGGAGCTCCAAGAACAAGAAAAAGTTCATTTTAGCAGGGATCATTACTCCACGAGAACTCAGCTGCCAAACTACTTCAGCAATAAGTGTGTGTATCAGATGTGTGTGTGTGTGTGTGTGTGTGAGTGCAGTTTAAAGCGATCGGTCCTCGCTACCTGAGGAGGCATATGGCGGGTCTATGGCACAAACCCTCGCGGTCCGCGCTGGTCCTCCTAGCGTGGACCGATCCACACCGTGACTCCTCGGGTCCATCTGCACAAAGCAGCACAGCAGGTGCTGGAGAACAACGTCAACCTCTACCCATACAAAACTCCGTTTCATGTGACCAATCGCAGCAGTTGTTCTCAGACGTCCTGCTGAAAAAAGTTTGGCTCAGCTGATGTGCACAAGAACAAGCTGTTAGCGCTGCCGAACTGGGTCTGCGAGAATAAAATTACTTTGTTATGTTCTCGAAGACCCCCAGCTAGAACAAAGTTCTTTCTTCTTGTAAGAGTTTGAATTGGCATCTGTTGTTTTTCCAAGAAGTTAGAAGCCATGGTTTCCATCAATAAAAACATTTATTAACATAAAAACATTTATTTACATAAAAAATGAATTAAAATGCTAAACTAAAAGCAAATTAACAGTGAATTAAAGTTGTTACGACCCGGCTCGTTGGGCCACAACATAAAATGGAGACTGAACTCAAGGAGATATTTCTAAAACGGTTTTTATTTAAAAAGGGAGCCATTTCCCCCAAATCTCCAGCCTCTAAGACTGGTGACAGCTCCAGTGGTGCTTCAGTGTTGCTATTCCTCAGGCCTCTCCCACAGCAGGCTTTATCCCTGCTCTCCCAGGTGCAGCCCAATTAGCAATCAGGGCCATGACAATTGCTGCACCATCACAACTGGCCTGGGAAAACTACAGAGGGGCGTAACAAAGTAATAAAACATCTGCAGCAGGGTCTTACCAGTGAGCTAGGGCCAGCTGGAGCAGCGGCACCTCCACCACCATCGGGTCACCAGTGCAACACACACACACACACACACACATACACATACACATACACATACACATACACACACACACACACACACACACACACACACACACACACAGTGCAGCAAACAACGGGGACGTGGAAACGACAAACCACACACAGGGAGGTACCACTGCTGCAGGAGGCCCAGAGCCACTCCCACTGGAAGCCCCACTGCAGAACATAAAACACAGGGTTAAAATCATTAAAACAAACAACATTATTGCCCATGTTAAACCCTTTCCACTGGAGGATTCTCTTGGGAGTGCTGTACAGTCTGTTCTCCTCTGGCCCATCGCCAGTCCTATACGCCCATCTCTCCCAGCCCAGGGAGAGGGAACAGGGCGAACTACCGCACCCCCATGGTGTGTAGAGCATCCTCATCAGTCCCATGGAATATGGAGTCCGTGTCTCCACTGTTTTCCACCTAGTCACAGGGATCGGGCCTCAGTTTGTTTTGGCTGCTGGCTGCCCTGCCCGATGGTGCTGCAGAGGCGGTTCCACCCTCTCTAGAGCAGCTGTCGCTGCAGCAGCACAGCTGGAGCTGGGGCAAACACTTTTTGTAAAGAATAAAGGTAAAGCCCTACAGGTTCTAAAGCATTTACAGGCAATTCTTTACCTCGTCTGTGCCTACATGTCCAGACTTAATAATTTTGTCTGGTTGCAGAATGGAGCTGAAAGACAAATGTTCTGAAAAGCATTTTAGACAAGTGAACAGACTGAATAATAGTTTGATTGACACATGAGAGTGCATGTCAATCTGAACACACAGAGGGGAGAACAGCTTTTAACTGGTGAAGTTTGCAGCATGGTTGTAAATTTACATCAGAATATTTAATGATGATTCTTCTTGCTGATAAAGAAGAAGACACAGAGATAGTTCATCGGGAATAGGAAATTGCTTATTAGAATTCTGGGTGTCCACTCGCCACATGCAATACAAGTAGGAGATATAAGTGCATCACCTTTATATGTTCAAAACCTCACTCAGTCCCATGCTCATTATAGAAACTTCCCACAAAAGGACTCGTTTTGTGGACCTAACCAGGCCCAGACCTTCTGTCTTCCAGTCAAAGATTGATTATGTTGATCTTTGTTCCTCTCTTGCTTCTTAATGAGTTGTGTGTATCAGTCAGACTCTTAGATTTGACCTGAGGTTGAGACATGTTGGGAATGTTTAGTCTCAATGTCCACCCATAATTACTGACAAACCTTTGTTCACAGGAGGGGTTGCACGACTTACTATTTTTTAAAGTCGACTAACAAGTAATAAAAGTCAGTTCAACTTTGACTAATCGCTGATGACGTCATACAGATGCAGTAGACAGGACGGCTTTATAAAACTTGACAGATTTTATTGTAAAATCTTATTTTTAAAATTGACAACAAACAGCTCAGAAAACACTCTTAAATGTATAGAGAGCAGTGTTGTTTTAGGACGCCACCTTGGTTTTAGTCTTCAAGTTTTTTAGACTAAAATGCTGATTAGTTTTAGTCACAGTTTAGTCATGTTTCTATGCAAAACAGTTTTAGCCTATAGTCAGTTTGTGGTCTCTTGTTCAGCCATAATTATAATACATTCGTAATTTAATGAATAAAATCACTCAAAGCTCGTTAGCTTAGCCGTTAGCTCATTGGAGGTTTGATTGGGCTGAATGTAGCGCCACATTTTAGTAAAACAAGAGACAGAGCAAAGACTCACCATTAAGTTGATTAAATGAGGACAATTGATTGGCAAGGTCATCAGTAGCTGTCAAGAAGTATTCTTTGAGTAACTATCCATTTTATTAGTGCACCGCATAGATGGATCACCCCGGAACTGATCAAAGGGTCGACCCCTTCCAAATAAAAGTTCACGTGATCAGCGACTAGTCGACATATGGCAAAAAAGGTCACTACAGAGCAGAAAAGTCGACTAGTCAACTGGTTCGTGCAACCCCTTGTTCACAGTAGATGGAACATTTCATAATTACAGAATACTTGAAGAATCAAGGAATTAACTTGATTATTAAAAACATTTGATATTTACAGTCCTAAGCCAGACTCTAACAACCAATGCCAAAGTATTAAGCAAAGAGTTTGTGCAATTTGTTAGTTCTATTCCTATTTATTGTTTTCAAGATATACACACAGAGGCAAATCACAGATGAGCAATGACATTACAACAAGTCCTAAAGAAAGACCAGTAACAGTGTGTGTATGACACTGTGTAAAATGATTTAATAGCTTGTTAAACCATTAGCAGCAATAAACTGAAGTAACCATTTTTGTTAAAGCCCTATCAGTTTCTGACATCATTGTGGAGAAATTTTCGTCCACCACAACGTTGCTTAAGTTTATTGAAGTTTGCTCATGCACGACTCTCCTACAGTCAGGCCACAGTGTCTTGATTAGATTTGGACTTTGACCAATTTCAACACTTTCATTATTATTCTGCCATTCTGTTGTGAAATTCTTAGTGTGCTTAGAATAACTGCATCTTCAATACAGTTTAAATCAGCTGAAATCTGATAAATGGACTCACACATGACTTTGGCTTCTGGAGGAGTCCCACTCTATCACTGTATTTGAAATGTGGAATGAGATGTTTATGCTGATATGATCTTCTTACTAATGTGCATGATGGTCAAACATATCTATTTGCAGGGATCCACATTATTTTTTCGATGAGGTACACGAGGAAGTACCTGGCGCTGTATGTTTGGTATGCATGCAAGTTTGTCCCAGAGAGGGGGGGTACTGGCGGTTCTGGCAGTTCAGGCTTAAAGGGTACAGGGTTAAAGTGTGTATTACTGAGCATCTGCAATTGTATTTATTTATTTATTTATTTACCTTTATTTAACCAGAAAAATCTCAATGAGATTCAGAATCTCTTTTACAGGGAGTCCTGGACCCTGGACCATATAGGGCATGTTGTGATCTGTGGGGGAAACCGGAGTACCCGGAGAAAACCCACACATGCATGGGGAGAACATTGCTAACTCCATGCAGAAAGACCACAGCCGAGAGTCAATCCTGTGACCTTCTTGCTGTGAGGCAACAATAACAACTGCACCACCAAACAGCCCATATGTATAAGTACTCCTCAGCACTGCCCCACAACGGAAAGTGAAATTTACAACAGTCAGCTCAGCTGACACTACAGCTCATCAGTGTGTTGTTATGGACTGCATCATTGATACCACAACGTAACACACTGGTGCATGAAGGAGCATTGAGGCAGGAGGAACTGGTGCACATTCATGATTTTTATCATGCTTGTGCTCCTGTGCACTAGCGGTGTGCACCCCTGTCTATTTGACTCTTTTCTGGCTATAAAACAAGGTTTCACAAGTCTAGAGTCCAGTCTGTAAAACAATCACAGGCAACAGCAACATAAAAAGGAACACAAAAAGCTTAAGAAGTACCAAGAACTGAACGATGAAATGAAGATGTTGAATGCCAAGACTCTAGTGGTGCTAGTAGTAATCTGACCTTGAACTGAGAGAGTGGTTCGAGCAGATCCCAGGCTCAACTTCAGAGATCTCTGTTCAGAATGTCAGTGAACAGCTGAAATACTGCAGAACAATCAAGCTTCACTTCAAAATAACCCAAATGTCCCTTTAAGCTTTTTACTCAGTGTGTATGTTTTAGGTATGTACTTCCATCAAAACGTCAGGCTGTGTCTTCAGATAAGCACGTTGGGTTTTGATTCCTAGAACTCAGAGAAAGAAGAATTAACATAAAGCAGAATCAAAGTAAAGTTTCACAAGATCATTTGCTGAACATGAGACCTTAACTACTAAACAATGATCTGGTGTTGAAAGCCAAAGAAGTATATGCTGCCAGACAATGTGCTCCAGTCTTCAAGGTGTTGTTCAGGAGATAACAGGACACTCACAGAAGTAGGT
Source organism: Callopanchax toddi (assembly GCA_006937965.1). Lineage (NCBI taxonomy): Eukaryota > Metazoa > Chordata > Actinopteri > Cyprinodontiformes > Nothobranchiidae > Callopanchax > Callopanchax toddi. Next base: position 822,335 of record SSNR01000048.1, on the reverse strand, counting down.
AGGAGAACCAAACCACTATATTTCTGATAGATTGATTGAATTAGTCAAATAAATTAATAGAAGAAATTGTTACCACAATATTTTATTGCTACAGAGAATAAAATTACTTTGTGTAACAAAAGGTCACAGAAGAATGTGTTGTAATTATGTACCATGGTATCGCCATGGAAACCTACTGTACCTTGGTCTTCATTGTTTACCTGTTCTTATCTACAGAAGTAGACTAGGTGTCCTTATCTCTGTAAATTAACAATAGAACATCTACACCCTCATTCTCTGATCCACAGTTATCAGATAAATAAAAACATAAACGATGAACATCCACCGGCTATCATAGTATAATGTGACGTAAAACAGCAGCGATTACTCTTCCCAGAAACATCTATTGAAGTCACTGGAGAGCCGGATTTGCCCTGTATTTCTGTTACCTATAAAAGAGTGAGAGTTGGTGCAACCAGACAAACAGCAGACCACCTGAGGAAAGGTACCATAGTCCTTAGGACACAGAGCAGGTTATTTTAGAAAAACACCTGCTGATGAACAGTTTGTAGAGTTGATTTCATTTATCAAAACCTGTTCATGACACAACCATTGTTCCTCTTTCAGATTTTTTCTAGTAAAAGACTTAGCCAGCAGCACAGCATGGCTCGACTGACGGTTTTGGCAGGTAGGTTCATTCTTAAAGACAGCCATTTATCAAAATGCTTGTTGAAATTAATATCATTCATATTGTTTTCCAGGGTTGTCTCTTTTGATGTGCCTTCAAATAGGTATGAGACTTTCTTTTAGCTGTTCCTGAAATTTACATGAGAATTGCAATCACTTACCTTAGAAACTAAACCTAATAAATAATCATGTCTTTGTTGTTTTAAAAGTTTCTTCCACTAAACTGGTGTGCTACTTTACCAACTGGTCCCAGTATAGACCGGGAGTTGGTAAATATCTCCCTGAAAACGTCGATCCCAACCTCTGCACACACCTGATCTACGCCTTCTCAAAAATCAGCTCTTCAAATGAGCTGACAACAGTGGAGTGGAATGATGAGATTCTTTATCAGTCCTTCAATGGACTGAAGAATAGGTGAGCTGTTAACATCTGATTTTATTTTTATTGATGGTATTGGGAATGGTATTGGGTTTTTATTATAAAAATCTTAATCATAACTCATGAATTCTGTTTAATCATCACAGAAACCCCGAGCTGAAGACTCTGTTGAGTGTTGGTGGTTATAACTTTGGAACAACACAGTAAGTCTACAAACCTAAAACATGGTGAAATAGGTTTGTTGGATCAAATGACTTTACTATTTAGCAGCCTTATAAACTGGTATATTTTAATGTCCACAGGTTTACCATCATGGCGTCATCTCGTGCCACTCGCCAGGTGTTCATCCAGTCGTCCATCAGGTTCTTGAGGCTGCACGGCTTTGATGGGCTGAACCTGGACTGGGAGTACCCCGGAGCACGAGGAAGCCCACCAGAGGACAAGAAGAGGTTCACGTTGCTCTGCCAGGTCAGTTTAACCCTCTAATGATACAGTAAGTATTTATCAGAAATGTAAAATTACAAAACTGGCTAATGTTAATGTTATCTATAAGGTTTTACTTTGTAAACATATAGAAGCACAATAATAAAATACAAGAAATAAAAATGTTGCTTACCACCAGTAGTTCTTAGATGTACCACAAGAGGGCAGAAGACCTGTGTAGGATTTAGGAGCAAAGAACTTCAAGATGCTGTGTCTCATTTTATCCAGTTGATTTGTGTGACTGAGTCTGTTTAGGCTTTTTTGTTTAGTCTTTTGGGTAAACCTGAATGAACAATATTAACAATTACTTTTTTTTTTTTTTTACATTTAGGAGCTGCTTGCTGCTTTTGTTCAGGAGGCAGCTGAGACCCAAAAGCCCCGCTTGCTGCTTACAGCTGCAGTGTCTGCTGGGAAGATCATCATTAACAATGCTTATGAGGTTGCTGAAATATCCAAGTAAGTTCATAGGATATGGTATTGGTGACTTAATTGTATCATTACTGTTTTTATATGGTAACACATGTGGTTTTTGCAGAGAGAAAATACAGAATATTTACATAATACAAATTTGAACAGGTTCCTAGACTTTATAAATGTCATGACCTACGGCTTCCATGGATCCTGGGATACATTCATTGGCCACAACAGCCCTCTGTACACCAGCTCCGCCCTTCAGAACCAGTACGCCAACCACAACGTTGTAAGCAAACTTCTGAGCAGCCTCATACAAGAAAATAGGTAAGAGTATCTCAGTGTTTAACACGTAATATTTTTGTGTTTCAGGACTTTGCCATGTTTTACTGGACGGCTCTAGGAGCTCCAATTGAAAAGCTGTTAATGGGTTTTCCCACATTTGGTCATACATTTAAAACAAAATCACCACATGCTGGAGTTGGAGCACCAGCTAGTGGACCGGCCTCCCTTGGGCCCTACACCCGAGAACCTGGGGCTTGGTCTTACTATGAGGTCAGATAACTCAAAGCAGCACAGGTTTACTGTATCATGCAACCAAGACAAACAAAAAATAGGATTTAGTTACAGGGGAATGGATGCAAATGATAAGAAAAGAACCATACAAACATTTAAATATGATCTCCTCTCCTTAAACAGATTTGCACTTTCCTCCCTGGAGCCACGACTTACTGGATTGTTCAACAAAAAGCGCCCTATGCCATTAAAGGAGACGAGTGGGTGGGCTTTGACAACAAGCAGAGCTATGAATTCAAGGTAAACCATTTAAATCATCCTTTACATTTATAGGTTTAATTAGAACAATACAAATAAGAAATCTGTTAAAAACTACTGTCCTTAGATGATAACCTCATAGGGTTTCCTTTTGAACCTAAACAGTGATGAGAGCAGCTGATGATGATGATGAAGCTGCACATTGAACACTTAGTTTTAATAATATAGACTGAACAGAAGATGGTGCTCTATAGTTACAAAGTGCAAATATGGTCACAGACTAGTCTTTATAAATTAGTACATGATGACAGTATCATGTTTTACATATTAACTTTAATTTGGACACATTGTTTTGCTTTTCTAAACCTGTTTTTGCACATAGTTTTAATTATATAGTCTGAACAGAAGAGGGCGCTCTAGTTACTAAGCTCAAATATGACAGATCATCTATTTTCTTTAGGATCTGGAGATATTTTTTAAAGTTTTTTTAGACAGATCATTTTGCCTTTCTTATAAACCTGATTTTTTTTTTGTTTAAATAAATAAGTGAATCTACAGTGATTGACAAAGAACTGCAGGTGTTCATTTATACTTCTGAAAGTTTAAACTACTAAAGCACAAATGTAGAAATGTAAAAATTAAAACCATAAAATGTGTATTTTAAAATGTAACACTGATACTGTACAGGTTCAGTACCTGAAAAACCACAGACTTGGAGGTGCATTCGTCTATTCTCTGGATATGGATGACTTTGCTGGAAACTTCTGTGGTGAAGGGAACTATCCCCTCGTTAGTCATCTGCGCTATCTTCTGTATTCAGGTAAAAGGTTGTCATCTTCACTTATGTTAAATCTTACAATAGTCCACTGAACTTGATTATTGTGATTATATTTCCCATGCAGAAAGGCCTACTCCTCCACCCCCTGTTGTAACCACTAGCCGCCCAGACACAACCACAACTCATGCTTCAGGAGGGGGTTTCTGTGTTGGAAAGCTCGATGGCAACTACGTAAATATTCATGATAAGAAAACCTTCTATCAGTGTGTCAGTGGGATCACATACTTGCAAAAATGTCCAGCTAATTTATTTTACAATAGACACTGTGACTGCTGTGTCTACAATGAGACTTAATCGTCAAACAAGAATGTAAAGTGTTGTTAATTGATTCATGGGAGTCACTATCAGAGTACAGTTCATTAAATAAAACAGAAAAAGTTGTCATTTTGTTCTTTTATTACTAAGAACTGCCTTTTAAATGTTCAGTGTTGTTTTAAATAACTTTATTTAGTACATTGTAACATGTACAATTGTATATTGTACAGTCATTATTGGACATTCTAATAATAAAACTACAATATCAGTAAGTAAGAGCAATGTCAAGATCAACAGGTCAGTCTACTGATCTATTATTGTTTTTAAAGCTTAATAATGATACTGTAAAACATTTTGAGGTCATTTGTAAAAACTTAGGTTTTCTGTTCGACCATTTTATTTTGTGAATAAGAAATTTGCCAAACAATATGAAAAGCAGAGTTTAGGAAAACAAAACAGCAAACAGGACATCAATCGACTGAAACATGTGACCAGCTTGAGGGGAGGAGCCAAGCTGTTGTGTTTGCGTTTGGATCTTATACAGAATACTACGACCCCTGGCAGTGGAAAATGAATAAAGTATTAAAACGGCCGACGTGTGCCGCCTTTCATCCTGATTACTGTGGGAAAGTTCAGTCACCTGATCTACCAAACAACTCAGAGCAAGAGTGAACACCAACAGGAGAATGTTGCTGAGAATTTGGAGTATTTCTTGTTTATTTAGCAGTTTTTCCCATTTCTCTCTCTATTTATTTATTTTTTTTATTTTTTATTTTTATTTTTTTTTGCCAAGGTGCAATATTACAATACAAGAAGTAAGTGACCAAACGTATATTTTGCATTTATTTTTTTTGGCCACATTGATAAGTTAACAGATTGTAATGACCTACAGTGCCTTGTATTTTAGTGTCAGCTAATCAAAATGAAACAAAGACTCAAAGATTTCATCTCGTTTTATAACCACGCTGACCTGCCTGTGTTATAAAGAACAACGAGAGGCTCAGTAGATGCACCCACTCAGACTGGAGTGCTCTGGTACAATCTGAACAGGTTGTAAACCTCACTAGAACAGGTGATGAGTGCACTCACCACACCTCAAGTTGTAAAAGATTCTTTGAAGAAAAACAGAGATAATCCAGGTCACACCTAGGTGTAAAAGAATGGAGACAGGGCAATAATGTCATTCACATCTTGTCTGATTTTTATTGTTTTTTACTATTTGGGAATTACAACAGTCTTTTATTTAGATTTATTTTCAATAAATATTTAGTTTTTTTTATTCCATTTTTTGGAACTGATATCAGTGTTGGTAAATTACAAGCTTTTGAATTCAGGGTGCAAATTAGGGGTGTTTCAATCTCCCCACCCCAACATATTTGGGCTGGCAGGCCTTTCGTGCATTTGCTCATTTTAATGTGCAGGTCCCATTGCGGGTGCGCTGTTAAGGGGAGCTGCTAAGTGGTGTTGCTAAGGGGTTCTGCTAAGGGATGCTGCAAATGAGTGCTCATTCAGTGACAAACACTGCTTGCAGCGTCTTCTAGGACAAGATACAGAACTCCCATCTCCCTCCTGGCCACTAAGAAACTGGCTGCCCTCTGCTCTTCGCAGATGGGCCAAATACAGAGAGCAAATTCCACTACGATGTGCTGAGATATATACAGATATGACCATCAACTCCCCTTTCCCATTAGAGTTGGTCTGTTATCTTTTTATCTTTATTTTTTTTAATCTTCATATCCTTTAGGTTGGTTTGTTGTTATCTCTTTATGTTTTTTTATCTTCCTAAATCATCGAGGGCTGGTTTGTTATCTTTTTATCTTTTTAGTGTTGGTTTATTATCTTTTTATCTCTTTCATTATATTTTTATCCTTTTAGTGATGGTTTGTTGTTATCTTTTAATCTTTAGTGTTGGCTTGATATTTAGGTGAAGGCAAGGATGTAAGAATTTAGTTGCATGGTTTAAACTGGTGTTTTTACAGTATATACTTTTCACACCATGTTGTTTCAAAAACTGGAATAAACCTGTGCAAACCAAGCTGTGCAAGCTCACCATTCTTGATAGTAAGATTTACTAGATGCTATATGAAAACAGAATTGTGTAAATGGAAACAAATGTCTGTGAATGGAATATAAGCTCTGGTGGTAAATGTCAAGTTATTTGATTCAAATTAGGAAAAAAAGGAAATAGAGAGATTTCATCAAACCTTTAACTCACAGGTTCTCTGCAAATAAGCATTTTTAGTCCTTATATCTATTATTGCATGATCTGAATGTAACTGAAATAACAACTACTAAACTATGGAGAGATGTTTCAGTGAGAGTTTGAAAACATTGGCATACGTTGTTATTATTACATAAATTTTTAAATGGTTATTTTTACAATAATACTGTGTTCCATTGTATTAAAATCCTTACTGTCCCAAATAAACAAAAAGTGCAGAATGGAAGTTTCATTGCTTTTGTCTCGATGTGGAAGTTAAAGGGTTAATACAAGCAGATATTCATTTTTTTTCATTGATATTATTGAGGAAATTGAAATATTTGGAGCAGAAGAAGCTTTAAATAACACAAAAGGACATGAACACACACAGTAACTAAAGAAGAGTTAATAAAGAAACATCACATTTAAATGCATTTAAATTGTATTTAAGTTCAATTATAACTGTAGTTTTTATGTATATATTTCAGTAAATAGTTTATATAAAATAATAAAATGAATTGCTGTTTTAGGCAGGCCAAAAGATTGTTCAGATCAATATTTAAAGTATGAAAATTTTGTGAAAACACAAGTGAATGTGCTTCTTCAGATCAGTCAGCTGTATTTCATGCACTCATGGTACTGAATCTGAATCTGCCCTGTTGATTTTTTTTAAGAACAGGGCTTAAAGAATCACAAATAATACAATTTTATTTCATTTCAATGACAGCTAAAACTCCAGAGTCAATTTTAAAGACATTTTGACTTATTAAAAAACATCTGTACAGAAATATTGAAGATGTAAACTGCATGGTGGTGCAGTTGGTAGCACTGTTGCCTTGCAGAAAAAAGATTACAGGTTCAAATCCCGGCTGTCTCCTTTCTGTGTGGAGCTGCACGTCCATGCATGCCTGGGTTTCCACCGGGTTTCCGTTCACAGATCACAACATGCCTGGTAAGTTTAAATGACAGGTGCTTTGGATAAAAGCGTCATACATACCATAAACATCAGCACATTGTGGTTATAGTAAACATGCTTACTTGCAGGGAATAAATGAGAGCCTGCCAAGCTGATGGTATTTAATTAACTAGCTCATTAGTGACTCTGCAGCAGGTCGTTTTTTTCACCGTAGACACCGCCTCCTAAAAACGGCATCACCTTTAAAAGAAAGATGGGTGTCAGTCCTCTGGTTGTGTTTTGCAAATGCTAAATTTAATCAACTGACTTGATCTGTTATAAATGTATTTTATCAAATGTTGAGGGTTGTTTTCTTGTATTGGCCACTGTGTTATTGACAACTTGCAGCAACATTTAGAGGAGGAGGAGTGCATTCTGTTAATTAGTTAAAATAAGAAGGTTTCAGTTCTCATATGGCAACACAGAGTGTTATAAACAGTGTAAAGAGAGCAAACAGGGTTTGTTTATAGTGTCAATGACTGACCTTATCGTGTAATGGTGAGAGCAATTAGATAGACATTTTATTGTTCATTATGCATAGTGCAGATGGTTAGCTTCTTGATATTCTATCCTGGAGCTTATCTGCATTCTGATTTAGGTCTGTCTAGGTAACAGCTTTAGAATGCAGGTGTGTAATATAGTGCAGTAAATAGTGAGAATAGCACCATAAAATTGATTTGTAAATATTACAGAATTCTGTGTGTATAATGAGGGTGTTGGTAGGTTATTTGAATCCTGCAGGGATAGACAGCAGGAAAAACTGAAAGAAATAAGAAATCAATGTATTATTTGATTGCGCAATGACTTTTAGACTTTATAAACATCATTACCTATATATGTTTGGATCCTCAGATCCATTCACCAGTCACAACAGCTCCCTGAACAACAGCTTTGTCAACTGTCTGAAATCCTAAATATTGCTGTAGGTCTCCAACGTCTCTGTCCAGCTTTCATATTAGCAGACAGAGATTTGAAGAACAAAGGAGGTGGATTAACAGTGCTTTGTCAAGAACAGATGTTGTATTTCTGTGAAATAACATCTCTGCTGCCCAGATATCAAACGTCTATCTTTAATTCAGCTACAGAGTGTGGTCAGTCAGAGGCTTCTTCATCTGCTGCTACACAGAAGATCCTTCCTGCACACAACAGCCTAAAATACTTTTTGAATAAAACTTAAATGAGTTATTTGAACATCTAAATTTTCTCTGGGATTTGAAAAATGTTTCCATGATCTTTTAAACATCTTTTTTCCCTCTGCTCTATAAGGTAATACTTCCCAGTTTACATCTTTATTCTCTAATCTTCAGTTATCAGGTCAATAAAAACATAAATAATGAACAATTATTGGCTCACTGCAGCATAATGTGACATAAGACATATTTGTTCATCCCGGAACCTTTTAATAAAGTCCCTGGAATGCAGGCTTTGCACCTGTCTTCTGTTTCCTATAAAAGAATCCTCATTGGAGCAGTCAGACAAGCAGCAGACCACCTGACAAAGGTACTGTAATGAAAGGTTACTGCAGCCTAAAATACCGTCTGATGGACAGCTGTATGTATTTAATTCTACCAAAACCTGCTATGAACCATGACATAACCTATGTTTCTCTTTCAGATTACTTTGAGGGAAAGACTCAAACATGGCTCGACTGATGATGTTGGCAGGTACGTTCAAACAGCAGGTACGTTTAAAGGTTTTTTATTCAAAGTCTTTTTGAAAAAGGTTATAAATCAAATTGTTTTCCAGGGTTGTCTCTTCTGGTGTGCCTTCAAATGGGTAAGAAATAGTCCTGAATTTATAAATCTCAATCACTGATTGTAGAACGTAGACCTACTGCTAATCATTTTTCACTTTTTTAAAAAAGTTTCTTCAACCAAACTGGTGTGCTACTTTACCAACTGGTCCCAGTATAGACCAGGTCTTGGTAAATATGTTCCCGAGAACATCGATCCCAACCTCTGCACACACCTGGTCTATGCCTTCTCAAAGATCAACCACCTGAACGAGCTGGCGACAGTGGAGTGGAACGACGAGGTCCTGTATCAGTCCTTCAATGGACTGAAGCACAGGTGAGCTGTTACTGTTTGGTGACTTAAGTCACAAATTAATGAAACAATATAGGAGTGGTTTAAACAAAATTCATTCAATTATTCATTAATTTCATTGTTTTGAAACAAATTGATTTTCTTGACATCATTACAAATAGTATTACTATTATTTACCCTCTAATTCATTTTTGTGACGATGCCAAAGTAAACATTTAGAACTGCTGAAGCCTGATGAGCTCCCTCTGATGCATAGAAGACATTTATTCTTATCATAACTCATATTTTCTACACCTTCATCACAGAAACCCCCAGCTGAAGACTCTGTTGGCTGTTGGCGGTTGGAACTTTGGAACATTACAGTGAGTCTACGAAATAACATATTGAAATAAGTTTGTTGGATTAAATGATTTCATAATAATTTGCAGCTTTATAAACAGTTTCTGCAGCCACTGGTTTATTTTAACGTCCACAGGTTTACAGCCATGGCTTCCTCTCGTGCCACCCGCCAGGTGTTCATCCAGTCGTCCATCAGGTTCTTGAGGCTGCACGGCTTTGATGGGCTGGACCTGGACTGGGAGTACCCCGGAGCACGAGGAAGCCCAGCAGAGGACAAGAAGAGGTTCACTTTGCTCTGCCAGGTCAATTTAACCAGCTAATGCTGAAATGTAAAATTACAAAACTAAAAACGGTACTTATTATTTATTGGCTGATTTTCTAATCAATTTTACTATGTAGTCGTAAACAATAAAGCTATAAAATACAAGAAATAAAAATGGCACTTTCCACCTGTAGCTCTTAGATGTTCCACCAGATGGCAGAAGATGACAAGGAAGAAAAGTATTAATCCTGCTATAGAGGAAGAGGTCTAATAGGCGTATTAAATATAATACGCTTGATTTTATAGGGTTAAAAACATACATACTGCCTTAGTAAGCCTCTGAATGAAAACAAATATTTATTTTGTGGCATAATTTAATCAACTTTAAATTCAAGGTCACCTCTGTCTATTCAGAATAAGTTAAAAAAGATTTCTTAAGTGTTAAAAAGTGCTAAAAACACATTCATTGGTCGTTATGGGGGTTAGAGATGGACCAATGACAGCAGACTAAAGTGGGATACTAAAAGATTGAATATTTAAATTTTATTCAAAAAGTCAGCTGGAGAGCTATCAAGAACCAATGACCTACTAAAACATCACAGGATTAACCAATGATAATCTGAGCTGGTATTTGACACTGGGAGGGGAATGAGGATCAGCTATAGATGAAGGGCAGGTGTGTAAAGGTGCTGAAAGACTGAGCAGCTGAGGAAAGACAGGGAATGAAGCTGGCAGGAAATCCTGACAATAACAACAATTCAAATCCCAAAACTCAAGTCATAAACTGAGAAACTCAGAAAACAATGCCAAAACAAATACACACAACATGACATCATCCTCCGTCATGATCTGGAACGAAGCTGTACGGTATCCTGAAGTATTTTATCACACAAGCAGTTCTACTCAGTGCACGTTAACCCTTTAACCATTGGTACACCATGTTTTATATCTTTCTGAAACATGCACTGAACTTTACTGAAAAGGAGATGTCTGATTAGGTTTACCATTATTATGTGTTTTTATTATTAACTTGAGAATGAATTATGTTATTCTAACCGCCTTTACCACAAAAAAAATTTTTAATGCATAAGTTTTTTCCATTGCTCTGTTGTTGATGTGGAAGTTGTGTGTGGCTGAGGCTGAATTTGAGATCTGAATTCTCTGTTTGACCTTTAGGAACTACTTGCTGCTTTTGTGAAGGAGGCAGCTGAGACCCATAAGCCCCGCTTGTTGCTCACAGCTGCAGTGGCTGCTGGGAAGAGTCTCATTGACCACGCCTATGAGGTTGCTGAAATATCCAAGTAAGTTCCTGATAGATAGATGATAAAGACAGGAAGAGTTTCTAAACATTATTATGGGATAGTTTGCGTGATTATTCACATCAGAGAGCTGTGTGGATTATTTGAGTCCTGCAGAAAAGATCAGCAGAAAAAATACACACAAAAGAATTCTAACTTTTTTTGCATCACACGTCGAACAGGTTCCTAGACTTTATAAATGTCATGACCTACGGCTACCATGGATCCTGGGATACAATTATTGGCCACAACAGCCCTCTGTACACCAGCTCCGCCCTTGAGGGACCATTTGTCAACTACAACATTGTAAGTGAAACGCTCAAACTCCAACTGAATCTGAGGAAAGAGGAAAAACGTCTTTGGGGTTTCTGTGTGTGTTACAGGACTTTACCATGAGGTACTGGACGGCTCTAGGAGCTCCTGCTGAAAAGCTATTAATTGGTTTTCCCACATTTGGTCGAACATTTCGTCCAAGATCAGCAGCTACTGGAGTTGGAGCACCAGCTAGTGGACCGGCCTCCGCTGGGCCCTACACCCAAGAACCTGGGTCTTGGTCTTACTATGAGGTCAGATAACGCAAAGCAGCACAGGTTTAGTGAATCATGCAACCAAGACAAACAAAAAATAGGATTTAGTTACAGGGGAATGGATGCAAATGATAAGAACCATAAAGCATGATGAGAACATTTAAATATGATCTCCCCTCTTCAAACACAGATTTGCGCTTTCCTTCATGGAGCCGCGACTCACTGGATTGATGAACAAAAGGTGCCCTATGCCATTAAAGGCAATGAGTGGGTGGGCTTTGACAACAGGAAGAGCTATGAAATCAAGGTAAACAACTTAAATCTTCCTTTACATTTGTGGGTTAACAATACAAATGAGAAATCTGTTAAAAACTACTGTCCTTAGATGATAACCTCATAGGGTTTCCTTTTGAACCTTAACAGTGATGAGAGCAGCTGATGATGATGATGATGATGATGATGATGATGATGATGATGATGATGATGATGATGATGATGATGATGATGATGATGATGATGAAGCTGCACATTGAACACTTAGTTTTAATATTATAGACTGAACAGAAGATGGTGCACTAGTTACAAAGTGCAAATATGGTGGCAGACTAGTCTGTTTTATTAAGTTGTTATATAAAGTATTTTGTAATGTATTTTTATTACTATTATTGTTATTTACATACAGTCTTTATGAAAGCTTGAAATCCTTGAAAATACTGGACTTTTAATAAGGTATTTTCAAGGTTATGAAAGTGCTTACATTTTTAAATAAAGTGTTTGAAAGTACTTGAAACATCCTAAAATCCACTAGTGATCAGAATCGACCAATATTCAGCATGATTAAAACTCTAAAGGGAGATTTTTAGGGCAGGGGACTTCCTGTAAAAGTTTCTGGAATCGTGATTTTAAAGTTATTCTGAATTTCTGTTAATCCACGTTTTGAAGGTTTAATCTACAAAAGCATAAATGTAACTGGTATCAACAACATAAATATAAATAAAAAACATCAGATCTGTATTTCAAAATGTAACATTGATATTTCGTAGGCTCAGTATGTGAAAGACAACAGATTTGGAGGAGCGTTCGTCTATTCTCTGGACATGGATGACTTTTCTGGACACTTCTGTGGTCAAGGGAACTATCCCCTCATTAGTTATCTGCGCTCTCTTCTGGATTCAGGTAAATTGTTGTCATCACTGTAATCATGTAAAACCCTGCTGTAATCTTGTTTAATTTAATTGCTCTGATTTGTATTTGTTAGATTTTCCTCGACCCCCTCCTGTGACCACAAGCCGCCCCGGCCCAGGTCCCAAAACAACACCAGCTCGTCCAACCATCAGCAAAAAGACGACTCCTGTTGCGTCTGGGAGTGGTTTCTGTGCTGGGAGGCCGAATGGCATCTACAAACATAACAGTGATAGGACCTCATTCTATCAGTGTGTCGGTGGGATCACCTACATACAGAAATGCCCAGGTGACCTGGTTTTCGAGGAAAGATGCACCTGCTGTGTCTACGCATAAATAAATCTCATTCATCAAACTGTTGTGTTGTTTGATCTGTGGATTCAGTTCATTAAAGAGGTTCGTTATACTTCACCAAAATTCAAAGTGCACTATTGAAGTTGATCCATCAATGAGAATTTTTATTTTTCAAAGTAATGCTTTCTCTCAAATGTCTTCTTTCCCCAACAAATAAATAAATTACCAGACATACATGGTTGTATCTAAGTTTTTGAGACTAAAAATAAAGTTAACTTAAACTAATTTAGATTGAGAAACTTTAAAAAACTTAAAATTTCATCACCATTTATAACTATACTCTGCAGAACGGTCACCTTCAGGTGAAAAGGTGTGAAGACGCCATGATCATGAGGGCTGTGTTTTCTGTTGTGATCTCCATTGGCAAACTAACCTTAATGGAGGGGTCAAAATAAAAGCTCTTTAGAAACTTTGATGAAGGAGGACCACAAATAAACGGGATAGCTCAGCTGGAACAGCGATCTTCCTGAAGACAAACCTGCAAGAGGAGCTTGCCCCCTACACCTGGGGCTTCATGTATCAAACACAAAATCCTGCTGTACGCAGATTTATTATGAACTGACTGCAGCCTCGGGTCAACTAGCGTTGATGTGGTGTACTCACATTTCTACAAGGCCTTTTGGCAGCACTGAGTGGGCCTGCTAAAAAAAAACTGTTAAAGATATGAAAAAGACTTATTGTTCACACCAGAGACTAACAGAGATTAATGCATGCAGTTGTTGCAGGTGCATGAGTGGATATTAAAGATAAGCAAAGCAGAGATGATCTCTTTAACAGTGGCTTTAGTCTGATTAGAGGATATTACAGATGGAGCGGCGTGAAGAGAGCCTGAATTTAGAGACCCAGAGGAATCTCTGGTCCAGGATGAGTCTGACTCATCAGTTGCTTTAGATCAGCTGTGCTCTGAGCTGCAGTGCACACAGTGTGGAGCTGCGCCCTGCACGTCCCAGTTTTCTTCTAAGTTCCAGAATCTTGAGTATAAAATGATCAGAGAGTGACTGAGTGTGTGCATGAGGAAAATTATTCTCAGTAACAACAACAACAAAACGGATACAGTGCGTTTTTCTTTTTTATGTCAAATGTCGTAGTTATTTGATGTGGATGATGCAACATTTCCTTCATTTTGGGGCCACTGTTTGTTCAGAGTTAATGATTTCCTTCTTTCTCTGTTTTTTTCAAACAAAACTCTAAAAAAAGTAATCTTGTTTTGGACTTTGAAAGCAGGTTATCAAACGAAACTATGAACAAGATCCTTCTGACAGCAGGTAAGGATCAACAAAAAGAATCAAACTTTTCTGTTATTTTCCTATCCTGAGTGACATCCAGTGACTAAATCACCACATTACAGGTCTTTGTCTGTGCCTCAGCAGTGGGGGTAAGTCCAAACATTTTGATAACATAAAGTGAATAACAGTCAGAATAACTGTCTCTTTCATGTTTAGTGTCATCCTACAGACTTACATGTTATTTTACCAACTGGGCCCAGTATAGACCAGGCAATGGGAAGTTCATGCCCTCCAATATTGATCCAAACCTCTGTACTCACCTGATCTACGCCTTCTCTGGTATCAACGATGTCAATGAGTTAGTCCCTATAGAATGGAATGATGTGGACCTTTATAAATCCTTCAACGGACTCAAAGAAAGGTCAGTCTAGTTCTCTCACATTGTTACAAGGAAAAATGTTGCTTTTGTTTTTGTTAAATAAAATCCTTCTTGACAGCAGAATCTTTAATGTCCTCACAGAAATCCCAACCTTAAGACTCTGTTGGCAGTAGGAGGCTGGAACTTTGGATCACAACAGTGTGACATATTCAGTAATATAATTACACCATACAGACTGTATTTATTAATAACAGCAGTCTTCTTTCCCCAAACTGCTGTCCAGATTTACTACAATGGTGTCAACACAAGACAACAGGGCTAAGTTTATCCAGTCTTCTATAAAGCTGCTGAGGAAATATGGATTTGATGGACTGGACTTGGACTGGGAGTACCCTGCAGCGAGAGGAAGCCCTCAGGAGGACAAGCAGAGATTCACAGCTTTGTGCAAGGTCGCATCCCCAGATACTGGTCAGACTGATGTTTAATATGAACAGTGACGTGACTTCTTTTATTATGTGGTTTATAGGAGCTCTTGCAGGCCTATGAGGCTGAGGTAAGGCCATCAGACCAGCCCAGGTTGATGATCTCTGCTGCTGTTCCTGCTGGGAAGGAAATCATTGATGCTGGCTATGAGATTGCAGAAATCTCAAAGTAGTTTTTTTTTTCACATTAGCCATCCTGTTTTGATGGCCTATTTTGGTCAAGTTTGACTACACATTCATTCTGTTAGGTATCTGGATGTTATAAACGTGATGACGTATGACTTCCACGGCTCCTGGGAGACCGTCACAGGACACCACAGCCCTTTGTATAAAAGATCTGGTGAGACAGGGACACAGACTTTAATTACAGTGAGTACACAATTTTATTTTGTTCTATGCAAGTATTTTCAGCTTTTGTTTAACCTATTTTACCAGTAAATGTCAACCTAGCTTCATGCCCATTTTTAAATAATGTATTTCAAAAAAGTAAATGTCAACCTATTTAGTTTGCTTTGAGGAGGATGACAAGGTCTAGCATTCCCTAAAGGAACCATCACCTTCTGCTATAACACTAGAATTTCAAATTAACATCATCTTTTGTTGAGAAATCTTGAAAATATTAAGTTCAGTCTCACATGATATCGGAAGAGTTGCTAGCTGCCATGGGGCAAACTAGCGGATTTAAAACTGCCATTTTGCACCATCTGCCGCTCTGATCACACCAACATTCACACACAGGTAAGGTGGGTAAGGCATCTTGAACCAGAACACAACAAATGACTGGGATGAAGCTGGGATCGAACCAGCAACCCTTTAATTACCAGTTGACCTACTGCCTGATAGTTGCAAGTTGTAGTTTTCGGGGGGGTTATGTAGATACATGTTTAGGTTTGGGTCTCTGTCCTCTAAATCTATAGAACCAGTTAGTCTCACACAGCATCAACAACAAGACCCCAGTCTGCCTCTGATTGGCTAGTGGTAGCCAGTGGTTGGATTGTCTCCTTAGTCATCCTGAAACCCAATGAGTGAGTGAACATACAGGATAAGAGATTGCACATTAAGGATATCTGAATAAAAAGACAGAATAAGAGAGACTTGATTATGTGGAAAAAATATAACAGTATTTTTGTTATCCTATAAGCTATATAACTTGGCTATAGTAACTTGAATAGGGTTTACTTTAAAAGTTAATCAGTTGTAAATGTATGTATAATAATAATAATAATTATTATTATTATTATAACATTATTACTATTGAGGGTTTCATTAAAATTTGTAGGTTGGTAGATGAGATATTTTAACATACGTGCATGCACACACACACACACACACACACACATGCAAAAGCATAGAGTACTGAACACAAAACAAAGCTCAATAACACATTAGGCTAACATCAACCATGGGACACTGTAGTTTAACTTCATCAAGAAATTTAAGCTAGAAAACATTTACTGTATTATTTTATAGATTTTTACTTCCATTTCTCCTACAATTGTTTTTTATAATAACAATGACTGACTGTCCTTTTTGTGTTTCAGGACTTTGCCATGAGGTACTGGAGAGACAAAGGAACCCCTGTAAAGAAGCTAAATATGGGCTTTGCTACATACGGACGAACATTTAAGCTCTCTACTGGATCCAGTGGGGTTGGAGCACCAGCCAGCGGACCTGCTGCTGCGGGTACTTTTACACGAGAAGCTGGGTTCTTGTCCTATTATGAGGTGAGAATGACAACTTTAATAAATGTGAGAAACTCTTAGAGCATCAGTGCTATTGCTGAGAAAAAGTATTTTAAGTTGGAGATGGTATCCAGGTTACTTTAAAGATGCAATATTCTGCTAAATGTTAACTTTTAAGTGAAAAACATAACAATGTCACGTTTTCTAGATTTGCACTTTCCTTCAAGGGACCAGTGAACAGATGACTGAAGACCAGAAAGTCCCATACGCCACCAAAGGAAACCAGTGGGTTGGATATGACAACAGAGAAAGTTTTGAAACTAAAGTGTGTTTTTGCTGTCAGATGATTTAAGTCTAAACTGCAAGGTCTGTTTACAGAATAAAACTAATTGTTTTTATCATCTTTTATTCAGGTCAGGTACCTAAAGGACAACCAGTTTGGAGGAGCCTTTGTCTGGGCTCTGGATCTAGATGACTTTAGTGGACAGTTCTGTGGACAGCAGAACTTCACCCTCATCAACCATCTTAGATCACTTCTGACTTCAGGTTAGAGAATATTCATTTTCAACTGTTCTAAATAAATTCTAATATCTAATACTAACTATTAATATGATTCTCCAGAACTTTCTCCTGGTCCTACTGCACAAACCACTCAAGTGCCTCCATCTACAAACAAAGATCAACTACACACCACACCTTCACCCAGACCAACAATCACTACTTCGTCCAAAAGCCCTGACAATTTCTGTGCCACAAAACCAGGTGGGCTTTATCCCAAACCAGATGCACCCAGTTCTTTTTACAACTGTGCTAACGGCATCACTTGGATCCAAAGCTGCTCAAAGGATTTAGTGTTTCGAGCCAGCTGCAAATGCTGTGACTGGCCCTCAACTCATTATGGCCTCGCTGCCTTCTGACGATCCAGATCTGGAGTGCAGAGGCAGCATCTCTGTTGTTTTTGTTCTGTGGAAATGTTGATGGCAACTACGAAAAAAAAAAAAGGACAAGGATAGTAGCTCCCTGCAGAGGCAAAAAATGTCCAACTTCTGTTGTTTACAGTGAGAGATGAAATTGTTTCAACTGGTCATAAATAAATATGTTGTTCATCAAACAGGAATGTGATGCTCTGTTGTTTTATTCATGGGAACCAGGATACAGTCATAGTCTTCTCAATCATACGTACACAAAGAAATAAATACAGTTCATCTAATACACAAAATGTCACTATAATAAAACGTGTGCCATGTTCAATCATTTGTGACAACAGGACATTTTGAATGAAAAGATTAATCTTGTGCTTTGATTTAAAGTCATGTTCAGGTATTTTCATATGATTTTTCACCTTACCCATGATTTACCCATGATTCATTGTGCCTCAGCTGCCCTACGTGTTCCTGTGATGAAGATGTGCTTCTGTGCATCAGGTTTTCATCTTATATTACTCCTTTTTATTAAACGCTGCCTGCTTGGATGATACTGACATCTAAACCTGATTGTGGTTCTTCACACTCCAGTTGAAAAACATCAGTTCATTCTCATCTTTACCTTCAGTCTAATCACTCTGCATTGTTGTTTGATTAGAAGTGACATACTGAATTTCTAGATTCCTGCAGGGTTTTTTTTACGCTAACTTTGTTTTTGGCTTTTTATTAATCAGATAATTGTGTATCTGTGTGAGTTATTTTTTCCCCCCAAAATACTTTTTTTATTCATTTACCATTTTTAACACTTTTTTTAACCAAATGTTTGTTCAAAGTTAATGATTATCTTTTTTTTTCAAGCCAAACCTCAGTTCTCATATTTTAGACTTTGAAAGAGGGTAGCAAGCTAAATTGCCATGAGCAAGATCATTCTAACAGCAGGTAAGGATCAACAAAAAGAATCTAACTTTTCTGTGAAATACTTTGTGACATTCACTGAATAAATAATTAATGTTACAGGTGTCTGTCTGATACTAAGCAGATGGGGTAAGTATATGTATTTTAGTAACAATAACATCTTTAACAGAGACAATAACTGTCTTCTTTCATGTTTAGTGTCATCCTACAGACTTACATGTTATTTTACCAACTGGGCCCAGTATAGACCAGGCAATGGGAAGTTCATGCCCTCCAATATTGATCCAAACCTCTGTACTCACCTGATCTACGCCTTCTCTGGTATCAACGATGTCAATGAGTTAGTCCCTATAGAATGGAATGATGTGGACCTTTATAAATCCTTCAACGGACTCAAAGAAAGGTCAGTCTAGTTCTCTCACATTGTTACAAGAAAAAAATTGTTAAATAAAATCCTTCCTGACAGCAGAATCTTTAATGTCCTCACAGAAATCCCAACCTTAAGACTCTGTTGGCAGTAGGAGGCTGGAACTTTGGATCACAACAGTGTGACATATTCAGTAATGATAATTACACCATACAGACTGTATTTATTAATAACAGCAGTCTTCTTTCCCCAAACTGCTGCCCAGATTTACTACAATGGTGTCAACACAAGACAACAGGGCTAAGTTTATCCAGTCTTCTATAAAGCTGCTGAGGAAATATGGATTTGATGGACTGGACTTGGACTGGGAGTACCCTGCAGCGAGAGGAAGTCCTCAGGAGGACAAGCAGAGATTCACAGCTTTGTGCAAGGTCGCATCCCCAGATACTGGTCAGACTGATGTTTAATATGAACGGTGGCATGATTTTTTTTTTATTGTTTTTTTTAGGAGCTCTTGGAGGCCTATGAGGCTGAGGTACGGCCACCAGACCAGCCCAGGTTGATGATCTCTGCCGCTGTGCCTTCTGGGATGGAAATCATTGATGCTGGCTTTGAAATCACAGAGATCTCAAAGTAGGCTGATAGTTAATTTTTCTACATTCTTCATCCATTTATGGTGGTTTTCAGTGAGTCTGGCTGCGTATTCATTGTTAGGTATCTGGACTTTATCGATGTGATGACGTATGACTTCCACGGTTCCTGGGAGAATGTCACAGGACATCACAGCCCTTTGTATAAAAGATCTGGTGAGACCGGGACACAGGCTTACTCAAATACTGTGAGTACACGAGTTTAGTGCAAACACAATCAACTCTGATTCTAATTTCCCCTTCATTTTTTCTCTGGTCCATGTAATTTTTGGATCTAAAGAAGGCTTACCACCATGTGCTAAGGTGCATTTTATTGAGGTGATGCTGCAGTATGTGTACCAGTGACACTTTTAAAACCTATCAGGTCCCCGAACAAGCAATAACTGTGTCCAGATTCTTGATACAAAGTCAAATTCATTCCCTCTGTATGATGGACTTTGCCGGCTGTTGATCTGATTGTTTTTGCACAGACTGGATCTCAATGTGATAAAGTGTCTGATTTAAGAACATCAGAGTATCTTCTCTGTTTAAAGTGGTTCTGTTGGCATCTTCAAGCCATGACTTTCTATGTGCACTGCAGTTTGAAGAAGCCAGGATGAGCGTCGGCAACTTCAGTTCCTCCAACCCTATGATTAGAAAACGGTAGCGTGCTCTCTCTGGGTTGAGGGAGTCTCTGCTTCAAGTAAAAGGGTTTAAGCATCTTGGTGTCTTGTTTAAAAATCTGGGTATCATCTGAAGTATTAAGGACGCCGTCTGTCATAGTGAAACTGTTCCAAAAGGCAAAGCTCAATTTATTAGTCCATCTACATTCTGACCCTCACCTAGAGTTGCACGATTTGGATAATGACAGAAAGAATGACATCCTAGATACAAGCAGCTGAAATGAGCTGCAAGGTGGAAAGGATCAGCCTTAAAAACAAAGAAGTCCGTCATTCTAAAGAAGCTCAGAGCTGCCACTTCTCATCAAAAAGACTTAATTGAGGTGGTTTGGGCATCCGATTAGGATGCCTCTGTTGCCCCCCTCTAGAGAATTTTTAGGCATGTCCCACTTGAAGGATACCCTGAAGCAGACCCAGAACCATCTGGAGGGAATTTATATCCATTCTGGTCTGGAAGGATCTTGGGATCCTCCATGAGGAGCTGTAGAGTGTTGCTGTGAAGAAGGATGTCTGGGCTCATCTGTTGCCTCTGCAGCCAGAGCCTGGATAAGCAGCAGAGAATGAACGGATGTCTTTTCCAGCAAGTGAAATTCAATCAGCTTATGTTAAAGTCCATTTATAATATAATGTAAACTAATATACAGTATATTCAACCTGGGCTGAGCTGTGGTAGAAAACAAATTTTAAAAAGAATCTCTGAAATATTTAGTTAAAGAACTCTGCAAAACTAAAAATAATAAGATCAAGAAAATTCTAATGTGTGGATAAAAATAAGCATTCATTCAGATTTTTGGGACATTTTTTTTCTATTATTGTGAATAATCGGTTTGTTTTTGCATTTCAGGACTTTGCCATGAGGTACTGGAGAGACAAAGGAACTCCTGTAGAGAAGCTAAATATGGGCTTTGCTACATACGGACGAACATTTAGGCTCTCTACTGAATCCAGTGGGGTTGGAGCACCAGCCAGTGGACCTGCTGCTGCGGGTACTTTTACACAGAATGCTGGTTTCTGGTCATATTATGAGGTAAAAAAAAAAAACTAAACTCCATGTGCCAAATTTACTGATAAAAATATAAGAATAAAAAATCATCAAGAATTTGCAGCAATAACTGTAAAATACTGTATAACCCTACTTTTAGATTTGCAATTTCCTTCAAGGGGCCAGTGAACAGATGATTGAGGATCAGAAAGTCCCATACGCCACCAAAGGAAACCAGTGGGTTGGATTTGACAACAAAGAAAGTTTTGAAACTAAAGTGAGTTTCTTTAAGGCGGTTCACACCTGCAGTGTTAATTCAGAATAAATGGTCCGTCTTCCATCTTTATTCGGTACACAGTAATTGTTAAGGTAGTACAAAAGAACCGTACGAAAAACCTGTTGGACTATCAGTTCATTTACAGTGTGAACGTGTTCAGCCAAACGCCCTCCCATAACCAGGTTTATGTTGCATTCTGAGATGTGGGAGGGTACACGTCATAGCTCCTAGCAAACTGAAAATTAAGCAAAGGTTGATCAACTAAGTCTGTTACCTCACTGATATTTGAGCAAATGACCTGATTTATCAGCTCCAACTCATAAAAACACCAAAGAGCTCAAATAGTTCAGAGAGAGATGGTTAGGCCATGTTGTTGACTAGCTCAGGATCAGAACTCAGAACCTTCAAGTATTTACTTCTGTTAGCCCCACCCCCAGACAATCCAACCAATTAGCAGAATGTTCTCGCCTTGTTTTAGTAATGTATTCTGTTTGCAAATTTTCCTGTGAAAAAACAATGAATGACATGAAAATACTACTAATAAACATTATGAAGTGTTTCAGACCAGAGGAACTAAACTACAGGTGTGAAAACACCCTAAAGCACCAAAGAGGTTAAACTAGGTTGCGTTTGATGTGTTGAGTGTCTTTATCATATCATCCCTTAGGTCAGGTACCTAAAAGACAACCAGTTTGGAGGAGCCTTGGTCTGGGCTCTGGATCTAGATGACTTTAGTGGACAGTTCTGTGGACAACAGAACTACACCCTCATCAGCCATCTTAGATCACTTCTGGCTTCAGGTTAGAGAATATTCATTAGTTTGATTAATATGAATTGTTCATCAAGCTTTAATAAGTGGCTTTTTTTTTTTCTTCAAATGAATGCTAAAACTCAATTTTTTTCCCCAGAACCTTCTCCTGGTCTCACTCAAAACACTCTATCTACAAACAATCAGCTGCACAGCAAACCTTCCCTCAGATATACAGACCAGCAGTCTCCTCCTCCAAAAGCCCAGACAACTTCTGCACCACAAAAACAAAAGGTTCTTTTTAAAGTCGAGCCAACACCATCACATGGATCCAAACCTGCTCAAAGGATTTAACATTTGGGACAGCTGAGAGTCTGATTCTAATCCAGCTCATTATGCACTAATAAACCAAAGATCATCACTAGAAATATAAGTTTAACTCTAACATAATCACATTGTTTATGTCTCTTACACAGTAGAAGCTATGACAAAAAGAGCTGACCTGTGGACTTTTTTATTTTATGACTGTAAGCACGACTCATGAATCTGCAGTCATAAAGTTAGCTGCTGTTTAATCATTTAGTTTGAACTTTGTTATGCAAGCATAACACTGCTTTAAGTTTGTGACAAAGTTTAAGTATCAACTGTTTACTATCACCGAGTCCTCCTGTGTCCTAAAGTACCAGCAGGGGTCAGCAACCTTTACATGTGACTAACACATTTTCACCATTTATAAACAGAATCTGTATGCAATAAATGTGGCAAACTACAGCAACTTAACTCAAATATTTTATGTTAGGGTTTTTGTGCATTTGGGGTAAAATAGTTTCGCAAGTTAAAAAACTTGTCAAACAAGTCAATTTTTATGAAACTTAGATATTTTCAGTTCATTCCATCACTGCAATGATAGGCAGTGACCTACCTGTGTTGTCACTTTCATTCTGCAGTAAGAACTTGATGCATACATTTATTGAAAATTATTGGATAGAATCCTTTCATGCCATAAATATTAATCTGGTTCATTGACTTTTGGTCAAAGCTACAAGGAGCAGCTTCAGAAGGACTGGATATGGAAGATTACTCAATAACCCTGGGCATAATGGACTTTAATACTTTTGTGTAAGCTAGCTGGACTCTAAACTGGGCGGGGGGGGGGGGCTTCTTTTGGGCTTGTCATTTTTAGTCCTGGTTGCAGGTTTGTCTCTCCAGGTCTGACAACACTGCTCATGGCTAGTCGGTACAGGAGAAACACTGCTGCAGATTGGTGACAAATTAGCAGCAAATTTGGGGCATTTAAAACAAATCTTGCTCAAAAAAGTCTTGTTCATGCATTAGAACACTATATTACCTACCACTATATTACCTATCTACAGTTTAGCATGAGTCCATTTCTTTAGTTTGTTTCAACTGAACAAAATTTGAATTACTATGCTACTGTACGCAGCAGCATAAACACTGTAAACTAAGCAGTCTTAAAGTGTAGATGTTTACAAACAGGCAGTATAGCATTCAAATGCATCAGTCTTTTACTCCACTGTAGGCTACTGGAGATGCTCACAGTAATTCGAGGTCACAATAATCCATTCAAATTAAGACAGCTGAGCTTTTTCTTTATTGATGTTTCACTTCTCACCAGTCTATCACTTTGGACTGTGGGGAAAAAGAGACCGGAATCTGAAATCCTTATACAGAACAACCTTCACAGTTAAGAGTCAAACCAGAAACCACCTGTAAGGCAAGATATATAACCAATATATGGTTATACTAATATAAACAATATAAAGCCTTTTCATATCAATCACTAGGCTTGCACATAACTAGTGCACCAGTGTGCATGAGCACCAGATATTCTGCGTGCGTACCAGATCTCTCTGCTCCTTCACAGATCAGTGCTGACGAGGTACTGATCGCAAATCCTGCGATGCCCGGCTGAAGAAGCTTGTTGACACAGACATGCTGCACCACCAACACCCCATTCCCCCGGGAGATGAATTCAAGGGGGAAAGGTGCGTACCAAGCATCAACGCCAGGTTCTCCCTCGAGTAACTCAACGACAAAATTATGTGCACGCCTGAATATAAATAGAATATTTTCAAAATCTTAGAAAAAATTTTTCAATTAGTATCAGTGAATAGTACCACCTCAAACTGCAGTCAACCCTTGACGTATTCAGCCACCAAAACTTTACCTAAGGTTTTCTACATAGCTGATTCATGATCATTTATTTATATCAAGGTCCTCTGTGTTTCACAACTGAGTCAAGGAAGTGATCTGTAACCACATATGTATATACCACAGTACAACAGTGGAATTTGTTTTCTGCAATTTTGTTGATTGTTTACTGTTATATAATCAGATTTTCCCATTTAGATTAAGAACCTCTCTTCCAAGGGAGACCTGAAGGCAGCAGGAGGTTCAGTATCTTGCTCAAAGATACTTTGACACATGGCTTGGACCATGGTGTTTGAGTTGTAGCCTCCAAAACAGTAGACAGCTGCTTTTCCCCTGAACCACAGTCACCCTAATATTAAACCCATCCCTGAGTAGAAGAGGGCAGCCATTTTTACAGTGCCCAGGAGGCAGTTAGGAGTTGTTTACATCAACAAACTGCAAGCATTGATAAAATCATCAGTGGTCACTGTAGTGGTACAAAAGGTACCAACAATTTATCTACAGATCCAGAGCTGCTGAATTTAATTAATGCAGCTGACAATGAGCAGCCTGAGAATTCTTTCTGCTTTAATTCAAGCCATCTCAGTTGAAAACACACAGTATCAAATTCCAGTAAATCTCTTGAGTGTAATGCTGGTTCCTTAGAGTTCATGTATGGAGCTGTGTGGCTCAGGAAGCTTCTGAATGTCACAGTTTTGAATCAGGCTAAAATAAAACTGAACAAGTTCCTCATAGTTCTTTTTGGAAATCCTTTCATTTATGCCATGAAACCTAAAAAAAGAGAGGAGAAATGCTTTAGTTTGGCTATGTCCAGTTAGATTGTTTATTAGATGCATTCCTAACATCCTTATCAGGGTATATGCAGGAATCTTGACGTTAAATTCAATACCTTTTCAAGACTTTTTCAAGACCGTCTCAAATTTTTTTAATACCTCACCGCCATTCTGGTTATGTGGCAGTGTTCACCAAGATTCTCTTCCGTCTTAACACTTCGGTGCGTTCGTAATACTTACCGGGAACACCAGAGCGTACATTGTGCTTTTGAACGTCTGCACCGCCCGCCCTGGTGCTCTGAAAGAAGGATTACTAATGCACCCTTTGTTTCCCGTTCTTTTTTATAAAAATGACTACATTCACACACGTTTACGATGTTTTTGGGACTCAAATTGTTGGACATCAAATTCAGATTTTTTCGTTTCAAAATTTAAGACTTTATAAGCCATGATAAGACTTTTTTATACTTTATAAGGGTCTTGAATCTCCCAAAATTGATTTATCACCTTTTAATACTTTCAAGACTCTGCGGATACCCTGCTTACTGAATAAAGGTTTAGAGAAAAGCTACATTTACATGCAAAATTTCTAACAAGGTCTAACAAAGTTTCTAATGAGACAGTTAATACATTTCACAAAAAGTTTATCATGATAAACACAAAGTTTTACTTGAAGTATTTCATTCATTCTAATTTCTTACCTCTGAATATCACCTGGTTTAAACCAGACAGGAGCAAAGCGATAAATATCACTGGTCAGATCTTTGAAGTGTCGACTGTCTGTGTTCCCCACACAGATACCTGTACATGTAAAGATTAGATCAAATACTTCGAAATACTTTGAACTAATAATCTGAATGTATGCATTACAAATACCTGGAGCGACAGTAATGGTGGGAAACATGTCCAACACTGTTTTCTTAATGATCTGAAAGCCAAAGGCCCTCTCATCAGCAGAGCTGACTGGTAGGGGCTCAAATCCATCAACCACCTCCATCTTCACTCGCTCATCTCCCACTGTTTCCTGGATAATGTCTAAGACCTGACAGCATTTAAGCCAGTTAAAGGGATATTTTGTCATTTGAAGTGGCATTCTATCTGTTATTTATCTACAGCAGGGGTAGAGAACCTCCAGCCTCTGGGTTGTATACGACCCATGGACCCCTTTTATCAGGCCCACCACGTCAAATAAATAATTAAACTTAGAGGGAAAAAATATCAACAACCAATGGTGTTCCAGTGATGAACTTGACAGTAAATCATATATCTGAGCCTGGATTAGAGTCAGTGAACGCTACAGCAGTCGAGTGTCCGTGGCCATGCTGCAGAGTGATCCACGAAGCTCGTTGTAATTTCCACTTCCCATTACGGGTCGACGTGCTCAACCTGCTCCGCGGTCCAGGATGCAGCGTGAGGTCTCCGGCCCAGGGAAAGGGGTCCGAGGTGCGGCGTCGCTCAGCCCGGATGAAACCGGTGCTGGGTCTGGATCCAAACCGCTGCGGCATCCAACAACCCCCCCCTCCAGTGTTAATTTCGTAGACGAAATATTTTCGTTATTTATTTCGTCACGAATTTATTTTACCGAACGAAAACTAAACGAAATTCAAAAATATAAAACGGAAAAAGACGATGACGAAGACTAAATTGGCGGACCTTTTCGTCAGGAACGAAAGACGAGACGAGAATTGACAGTGACGAAATCCAATCAGAAAACGGGAAGAATTTGACGAACATACCAAAGAACCAATCAGCAATCGGAGCAGGCGGGACTAGAGAAGGGAACCAATCAGCAAACGTAACAGGCGGAAGTAGATGAGAAAGGAACCAATCAGAGTCCGCCTTGTCGGGACGCGCCGGAGTTTGTAAACAGCAGAGCAGACTCCGACAGGAACAGACTTTATTAAAAGTGGGTCAGATGAACAGAACAGAGGCAGAGTTACGACGCTAATTTAAGATAATGGTGGTGAAAGCAGCAGAGGCTTCAAACAGCTGTCAGGGAGACAGGAAATATGGAGTTATGGAGTGAAATGACCGAAGACGGAGCGTTGTGGCGATCACGCTCTGTGGGAGGAGACGGACTGCAGCGTGAGAACAGCTGATCAGACTCTGTGAGTTAAAGCCTGCAGACTTTTGATCTGACACGTCATGAGCAAAGTTCTGACAGTTTGCATTATTATGGTATTTTTTTGCTCAGGATCACTAGTGTCTTTCCTGACAGAACTCAACACACAGTAGAATATGAATTACAGATCTTTGTGATTGAATTAATAAAAAAATATTAAAGGTCTCTAAATAAGATAATATTTAAACTACTTAATCACATTTTCAACAAAATAGTTTATTTTAAAAGTGAATTTAGTTTTTTTTCTGAAGATTAGTCTTGGAAAGGGGTGTGTCTTATAATTGGGGTCATTAACAATATTGGGAACGTTGATAAAGGGCCTATTTGTTTATATAATACTTAATAATGTACTAATGTTAATAAAAGTAAAGTGTTACCCCAATTCATTTAAAGAAATGTAAAATAAACGCACCAGAGGAAAAAATATTAATATTAGTGAAATATGCCTATTTTATATTTAGTCGACTAAAATTCTGAACTATTTTAGTCGACTAAAATTAGACTAAAATTAAAACAAATTGGACGACTAAAACTAGACAAAAATGAAAAAGAATTTTAGTCAAAAGACTAAGACTAAAACTAAATTAAAATTTCACGCCAAAATTGACACTGCCCCAACCCACACTGAATGTCACCTAGTAAGGACTTCTGAAAGAAAAAATGCCCCCCTAGCTAGAAAAGGTTCCCCACCCCTGATCTACAGTAAGGACCAAACCTAGTGCTGATGTCACTCAAAGTAGGCGGGGTTTCTAAAAACAGGAAGAGGTGCTCTGACTGGAGCAATACACATGGTTAGTCAGATCAGGAGAAACACTGCTGCAGATCGGTAACAAACAAGCATAAGATTTTTTTGTATTTAAAAAAACAATTACTATCCTACTGTAAGTACTGCTGCAGCAGCATAATAACAATCCTTTGTTGTCCACTTGGGGACAAGTTCTTTTCGACATTTGAACTTTCCTTTAGGAACAGTGAGCTGCCATTTGCCAGGATGCAGCTTTGGGGTTCAGTATCTTGCCCAAAAATACTTTAGCACATGATCTGTCAAAACTGGGGACTAAACCATTCACCTTCTGATCAGCAGACAACCGTCTTTACCTGTTGCGCCATGGCTGCCTGTGTGAACACCACAAAGTAAACAAATTGGGTTTTATTTCTAAATTTTAGAGGTTTACAAACTAGTAATATAGCATTTTAACACATCAGTATCACTTTAATGAGCGAGAGTTGTTTTTAAAATTAGCTGCTAATTTGTCACTGATCTGCAGCAGCTTCTCTCCTTTTCTGACTAGTCATGAGTGTTGCTCCACTCAGGGGTCTACTTCCTGTTTCTAGAGACTCTGTTCACTGTGAGTGATGTCACCGGTGGGTGTTGTCCATACTGTAGATAAATGATAGAACGCCATTTTAAAATGACCCAGATCTCCCTTTAACACAAAGTATACCGGTAGTTATTCTTAAGAAGAGGAGTCAAATTTCTGACCCTACCTCTTGTACTGAATGTGCTGAGTGGATTCGTAGATTTACATAAGCTTCAGCTAGAGATGGAATGATGTTCACCTGAAAGAAAAAAAAGAAATACTGACAGAAGGGGATAAACATGTCAACTGAATCATGTGTGGTTTTAAACTGTACCTTAACTCCTGCGTTAAACATGGTAATGGCTGTAGTTGTCCTCACGAAAGCATTAGTGTCTGGTTGTCTTTCAAGTATTCTGCAACATAAACCAAATCAGGTTTATCCTTTCAAAAATCAAACAGTTAGAAGAAAATGTGTCGATCCAGATGTGTGATGTCATTACCTGCTGAGGAGTGGGGAGAACAACCACAAGTTCGACATGATGAACTTCAACGGGAGCTTAAACTGAGTTAAAGACGAGCAGCTGTGTAAGAACTTGGTGAAATCTGGCTCACTGAATTCCATTCACTTCAATGTTCTTACCTTATGAGCCAAATGTTCAAAGGTTAGACGTTCTGGCCCTTGACCAAATAGCCTCGGCATGGGGTTCTCCTCAAGTCTGAGGACAAAATATGTAAATATGTGAAAAGACATAAATATGACAGCAAAGATGCCTTAAAGAGATAGTTCAGCCATTCAGGAGTGTGGTGTAAAAGTTATAATTACTATCAGATAGCTTCCTGAACAGCCTGTTTGGAGAAACAGCAACAAGAATTCATGACAGTTCATGCAAACATTATTTTCTAAGCCATTCAGACCAGGGATGGGGGTGCTTTTCTTTCTCTGGGGCCATTTGTTACTTTAATATCTTTAGAATTAAGTTAATTGCTATAAATTTTCTGTGTTAATGGCATTTTGTTCTTTTTTTGGTTTGTTTGTGGGACTTTAATGTACCGTATTATTTAACCTGTTTGAAAGAAAAAACAACAAAAAGCTGTGATATTTTGAATGCTATAGCCTATTGATGTAGTAAAGTGAAATGAAAACAGCCTCCTGATGTTCTGTGTGATGAACTGTGATGCATTTATTAATCCTTTATTGTCCCCTTGGGAAATTATCTCTCTGCATTGACCCATCCCTGAGGAGCAGTGGGTAACTTTGGGGTCTGCTGCTGAACGGAGCCACTACAACAAGTCTTCCACCTCAGTCTACAACTACGGAGAGTGCCCACCCTCAGGAAGACATCCTGCATTGTTTCGGTCCCAAAAAAGAACCAGCCAAAACTTTTACAATGAAACACTTGAATTGCGAAAAGTTCTCCAAGTAAATATTGTGAAAATTAAATCATTAAAACAATGCCCTGACACTGATACCAGCATCAGGTATTGGTCAGATACTATGATCACGTAAAAGTACTCCAATACGGATTTATGTAGCATGACACTCAGATCTCAGTAGAGTTGCAGCAGGAGACAACAGCTAACTTCAGTAAATGCTGGAGATGAATGAATGAATCATAGAAATTATATATAGCTATAATTTACCATCTATATAACAATAAATCAATTTCAGTTTTTTATTCTGTTAAGCAATTTTGTCATAAATACAAACATTTTTGCATAAAATTCTCTCTTTTCATCACTAAATAACTGTGTTCCGCATACGTCAGTTGATGGTGTAGTTTGAGGAATTAGCTGCTGTAAACAAACTTTTGCCGATCTAAAATGAAATCCTAAAATATATCCTCCTGGGACCTGAAGAACCACTGCGTCTGCCTCAACTACAGACAAAAACAGCAGCCAAGTTAGCCATTTTTCAACAGATATTCAATATTTTTAACCTGATCATTAACAGGAAATTGTCCTCTGGCCAGTACAGTTAAAGATCCAACCGTTTGGATCTAACAAGCTGAGGAAAAGTTCAGTTTGCAAAAGCTACGGAATATAATCAAACGCACTTTGAAACACTACGGCATGCCATTTGTGTATTTATTGATTTATCAGAATGATTTTTCCACACTAGGACTCACAGAAAAGTTTGGCGAGGATGTTTTAAATGTTATTTATTTACATGTCCTTCTCAAAAAAATAGCATATTGTGATAAAATTCATTATTTTCTGTAATGTACTGATAAACATTAGACTTTCATATATTTTAAGATTCATTACACACAACTGAAGTAGTTCAAACCCTTTTATTGTTTTAATATTGATGATTTTGGCATACAGCTCATGAAAACCCAAAATTCCTATCTCAAAAAATTAGCATATTTCATCCGACCAATAAAAGAAAAGTGTTTTAATACAAAAAAAGTCAACCTTCAAATAATGATGTTCAGTTATGCACTCAATACTTGGTGGGGAATCCTTTAGCAGAAATGACTGCTTCAATGCGGCGTGGCATGGAGGCGATCAGCCTGTGGCACTGCTGAGGTGTTATGGAGGCCCAGGATGCTTCGATAGCGGCCTTAAGCTCATCCAGAGTGTTGGGTCTTGCGTCTCTCAACTTTCTCTTTACAATATCCCACAGATTCTCTATGGGGTTCAGGTCAGGAGAGTACCACAGTAATACCATGGTCAGTAAACCATTTACCAGTGGTTTTGGCACTGTGAGCAGGTGCCAGGTCGTGCTGAAAAATGAAATCTTCATCTCCATAAAGCTTTTCAGCAGATGGAATCATGAAGTGCTCCAAAATCTCCTGATAGCTAGCTGCATTGACCCTGCCCTTGATAAAACACAGTGGACCAACACCAGCAGCTGACATGGCGCCCCAGACCATCACTGACTGTGGGGACTTGACACTGGACTTCAGGCAGTTTGACATTTCCCTCTCCGCAGTCTTCCTCCAGACTCTGGCACCTTGATTTCCGAATGACATGCAAAATTTGCTTTCATCCGTAAAAAGTACTTCTGACCACTGAGCAACAGTCCAGTGCTGCTTCTCTGTAGCCCAGGTCCGCCGCTTCTGCCGCTGTTTCTGGTTCAAAAGTGGCTTGACCTGGGGAATGCGGCACCTGTAGCCCATTTCCTGCACATGCCTGTGCACGGTGGCTCTGGATGTTTCTACTCCAGACTCAGTCCACTGCTTCCGCAGGTCCCCCAAGGTCTGGAATCGGTCCTTCTCCACAATCTTCCTCAGGGTCCGGTCACCTCTTCTCGTTGTGCAGCGTTTTCTGACACACTTTTTCCTTCCCACAGACTTCCCACTGAGGTGCCTTGATACAGCACTCTGGGAACAGCCTATTCCTTCAGAAATTTCTTTCTGTGTCTTACCCTCTTGCTTGAGGGTGTCAATGATGGCCTTCTGGACAGCAGTCAGGTCAGCAGTCTTACCCATGATTGCGGTTTTGAGTAATGAACCTGGCTGGGAGTTTTTAAAAGCCTCAGGAATCTTTTGCAGGTGTTTTGAGTTAATTAGTTGATTCAGATGATTAGGTTCAGAGCTCATTTAGAGGACCTTTTTATGATATGCTAATTTTTTGAGATAGGAATTTTGGGTTTTCATGAGCTGTATGTCAAAATCATCAATATTAAAACAATAAAAGGCTTGAACTACTTCAGTTGTGTGTAATGAATTTAAAATATATGAAAGTCTAATGTTTATCAGTACATACCAGAAAATAATTAACTATCACAATATGCTAATTTTTTGAGAAGGACTTGTATGTTTCCACACCAGGAGATGTTATTCAGTTCTGTTTTACTTTATCTTCTGAATCTAGTCCTGATCAGATTACTGGAGCAATCAGTCCTTTTTATGTAATTTTTTCTAACCCAAAGAGAGAGAAATGTTTTTGGAGTTGATCAAACTTTCAGTTTCACCCCTGACCTGTAGGATTCTGTTTACAGTCCAGATTGGAGGAAAAAGACAAAAAAAAGTGACTTTATTTATCATGAAGTAACTAGCTGACATGTCCTGCCTTGTAATAACATGACCTGCTGCTTTAGATTTAAGGTATTGTCTGTTTAAACAACAATTGCTTTTTATTTGTTGTACCATGACTTAGGTCGTAGGCATTTAGTACACAGTATCAGTACTTGGTAACACTCAACTGTAAGTTCATACTTGGTTTGGAAAAATGTAGCATCTGTGCATCCCTGGAAACGAACCTCTCACCTTTTGACTGCTGAAGCCAAGATGCCGATGCTGGACTCTCTGGGAGGAATTGAGGAGTGACCAGGAGGCATAAACACACTAAGCTTCACAGTGACCGATCCCTTCTCACTCAGCCCAATTCTGTAATACACAAAACGCAGGAATCAATCAAACCTTTATGTTTTGGTTTTGGTTTTTACAAATAATTTTTCACAGTATGCTTTGATTTTCAGAGCAAATGCTGCAAACTAAGTATAATGCTGAGTGTTGGTAATTTCTCACAAAGCAACAGGTCCTTCAAGGCCACTGATGACTCCGTCAAGTACAGCCAGACCTTCATCCAGGATGAACGACAGCTTCACGCCACGCTGCTTCATCACTTGCACGATATTCAACGCCCCTTCAAAACCCTTGACCTTCAAGTGGAAAAGAGACAAACAAACCTGAGGTTTTAAATCTCAGCTGGCAGACAACAAGAAACTAATTTTATGAATGACTTTAAAGTACTTCTTCATCATGACCCAAACCGATGTAAAATCCTCTACGTGGTGTGTAACCTTTATTCAGTAAGTACTCCAATGCCTGAAGTATTCCCTAGTAAAAGAAGACATGTTTAGTTAAGCATGTGAAATATAACATACACGCACACAACACATGGCGTATTCTCCTACCATCAGGGCACACTTATCATCTATGGTGCCTCTACCGTAGATAAAGCCATCAATCTCTTTGGCAGAAAAAGGTGGCGCCTCCCAGCCATCCGATTCTCTGGCAGGTACTACATCAATGTGGGCCAGCAGCAGGTATGGAACCAAGTCGGGCTTTGATCCTTGCACCCGAAACAGGTGGCTGTAATTAGCCACCAACTCATGATGAACCAAGCTTGAGGAGAAAACTGTAGGGAAGGCTGACAAAGAAAGATGAGGACCCTCTCAGTGGGGGAAGAGTTCACTTCCTTGTTTTAAGCTCATAAGAGCCTGTGATATCAATCTACTAGATCAGTCATTCTCAGCTTTTGGGCCCATTTCAGTACCTTCACCTGGGCTAAAAAAATGTTTTAAAAAAAGAGAACGATATCTATTCGTATTCCTTAACAGTAGGTGGTTATAACACCCTGTAAAGCTATTTGATATCCAGCATTTCACACCATGTAAGAAGACCTGCAGATTTTTTCATTCTAATGACAGCAAGTGTTCTGCTCAGTGAGATGTTGGTAGGTAAACATTACAAAAACTTCAGACTTAGACTCTTGAAGAAAATTTAAAAATACACCCAGTTTCCATAACTCCTACAAATGATGCCAGAGTTTGACTTCAGGGTCAAGAGAGCGGTTCCTTCAAAAGACAACATTTTTCTATAAACCATTGTCCTTTGGGGGGTGGGGGTTGTGCTGAGAAGTGTATCCAGCTTCTCTAAAGTCAAGATTTGAATATAATTTTTGACTCCTAAAAAAATTTTTTTTAATCTTAATTTTGACAGGACTGTTAGCAAAAACTTGCTGTTTAGCCTCTATAAGCATTAGATGCAAATGTGCTTTCAATCAATCCCTTCATTTTGTCATCAAATCATAGAGAAAAATAACATAACTTCCCAAAAACATTAATTTACAACAATAACTGAGCTGCAAGTCTGCTATAGAAATAAAACTTCTATTCTTCTTCTGTAGTCAGCATTCCTGCACATTTTATATATTCATTTTTTCATTCTTTTCTAGACTCAAAGCTCACATTTGCTAAGTTTGGACTATTTTTGATATCAAAGTACAAAAAAATAATCACATTTCCTGGGTAAATAAAGGTAAACAAAACATAAGTTGTATATATTGTGTCATGTAGAATCACTTCCAAAACTTTATTTCAAAAACTCTTTCCTTCTGAACTCCATTTATAACATTTTATTTCACAAACTGTTTAATGTCACCAAAGACTATACATTTAGTTTTACTTTTATTTAATAACGTGTTGATATCAAACTATTTTTATAGTCAATTCTATTACAATTTTCAACAGTTCTTTCATGTTTTCCCCTGAACAAAATAAATTTATGTAAGACAGCATATATAATTTTCATAAAGTATAAATTACTTACAGAGACACAATACAACCTATCACGAGACAGTTTATCTTTTGCTTTGAATATAAGCCAGCCTGACTCCTTTAATAAAAATAAAATTAGACTGCATCCTTGATAAGCTAATGAGTTAGCTAGTTAGCTCCTCTATGTAGCTAACTCAATGTAAACAACGATAACATAAAGTTACAAAAACATTAAACACTTACTATTTAGCTAAATGACCCTCAAGTTAAACGACTCCATAAGAAGACTTAAGTGATTTTACGGAGGGTAAATTGTCTTGTTTTATTATTATTATTGACTCATTAAGAGGAGACGTTCGCATATTTGTTGTTGTTGTTTGCAGTTCGTGGATTTACCTTTCCGGAGAAAAAGGTCAAATTCACGCAGAGCTGTGGTGTTTCTCTGGGTATCTGAGGACACGGTGGGTATCCTGATCGCCTCTGGGGAATAAAAAAGATATCAAAGTCAGTGTTTTTTAAATGGTAAAATGGTAAACAACAGACGCTAACCTGTTAAAAACAAGAACACACGCCAAGCTTAGGTTAGCTTTCTGGCTAAAAGCGCGACAAATTACCTTTAAAGTGAGCTAACAGCTCCTTTCTCTGATGTTGGTCAATGACGAGAGAGATATTGTTCGTCTTTTCCCAGCGAGAGAGTTCAAGTCCCACATTTACGTCCAGTGAAAGAGTCCTGATAGATGCTATAGTGAATAACACTAACACTGTAGTGAGGAAGACACAAACAGCTAACTTTACTAACTTGATTATTTTTATGTTTGTCTGCATCTTTGTAAAGTGTCTGTATTGACAGCAGCTCGCAGACTCAGGAGAGGACACACAGACACGGAGCAAGTATCTGTCCAGCAAGAAGAGCCCCCTGCTGGCCAAAAGTTAAAATAACAACCAATTTTCTGAAAAATATGAATAGATTAGTGCTTCTCATCTGGACTGGTTTGAGTAAGTAGTTCAGTATTATTTATATAGCACCTTTTGAGTAGTTAATTATAATTTAGAAAAATTGTTTAATATTTACAATATTATTTACTTATACAGTGTTCATGCACAGATGTCCAAATAAAATTCAAGCACATTCAAGTTCAGTTTTCTATATTTTCCAGCACCTGGTGATGATTAATGCACACATAAACACTCAATATACTCACAAAATGATTACAATTAAAAATAAAAATACTATAGTGCTGAAAATCAATTTTCAGTTACAGTTTCAAGCATTTATTTTTAAATACAAGCACTTCCGAGGTGAGTTTTCAAGGTTTTTCCCAAAGCTTCCACTGGTAATGAGTTAAACACATTAAAGAACACATTTTTGTTCTATATGATTATTTATATTCTCATAAATCTTATAGTGCTAAAACCATTAGTTTTAAGCACTTTCAAGGATTGTAATAAAATTCAAGCATTTTTTAAACCTGTAAATACCATGTTAAAATTATTGGCACTTACTGGCCCAAACCAAAAATTTAATAAAAATGATTAAGAAAAAACATTTGTTTTAATAACAAGCCATGACCCAAAATAAAGATTAATAAGTTAGAATTAACTTTATATAAAGAAATGGTGTTGAAATTTGAACCTGGGATATTGCAAAATATCACAAAATACCAACACAAATTAAAAAAGTTAAATGATACAACCCAAAAGGGGTGGTTCTAGAGGTAGTACTGTTCTTTCCCTTCATTTTCATTTCAACCGAAATTCTTCACTTCATTAAATTCAGCCTTTTTAACAGAATCAACTGTTTTCATGCAAACATGAAATAAAACTCAAAGTACTGAAAAGCAGATTAAAAAAGACTAAATATGTAGTCTGTCAGAAATCACTGAATCAAACTGTTCTATTCATTTCAATCATTTGTTTTGCATCTCTCATCTCCTTCAGGTGAAGAATGTGAATAGATATTCCCTTTTTAACTTTTTATTTGTCCCTCATACCCCTCCCCCAGCATAAATAAAAACTACCTTATAATAAAATTGTACTTAAGTTTTGTTAGACATGATCATAAATCCTCCTCTAGTCCACTGGCTCACAATGACACTGAAGTATGAATCAAGACATCCTTTATTTTAATGCTTCAAATAGATATAAAAACACAAACAAGTACAGTGATGCAATTTCAAGGTACAAAGATTTACATTTAGTCTAATAAAAACTCATTTAAATTTCTAACTTGAAAATTTGAATTCCACTTTTTTTGTGGGTGCTTTAGCAATGGTTTATACAGTGGTAAGAATACCTTACATAAGATAACATTTACAAACAAAAAAAATGATACATTTGCTTGCCTGAGGAAATTGTTTCCTGACTAACTTCATCAGACAGTCATTATGACTTCACCACCACATAGACTAGCTTACTGTTCAGACCCTGTGATGAGAGTCCTGTGGAAAGGTTAGGAACTGATGTTTTACCTGATGTAGATGGGTTTTGAACACTTAGTTTGGAGAAACTGATTAGTTCTAAAAACAATGCATTTCACAGCTGTCTTTATGCAACTGATCTCAAAACTATGTCGTTCATGCAAATGCCTTTTTATAAACCTTTACAGTCAGTTTCACATTAGGTGATTATTTCAGATATATGATGTTATAGTTGCTGTTATCATCTGTGCTTTACAAGTAATTCTATGTATAGACAATGCAAAGTTTTATAAAACAATGTTTGCATAATGTCATTTTAAATCCTCTTTGGTCTTACTCAGATCAGCATCAGTTCTTCAATCCAATCTGAACAATTTGTTTCTCCAAACCAAGGTTGTTCCAATAAACCATCTACATTAGGTTCAATAAATGTTCACACACTTCCACTGAACTTCTAAAGACCTGAATAAATGCCTTCAGTCAAAACGTCTAAATAAAATAGTTAATCTTGTCCAGAGATGGACTGCGAGTCCTGAGTTTCAGCCCGAGATAAAACTCCATCTTGACTGTCTGGCCACTGGTTTAGACTGTCCAGCAAGGCCAAGACAGAGCTGCTGTCCCCAACATTTACATAAATGAAGTAAAGGATGCAGACAACCAAGAAGAAGACCAAAATCTGTATGCGGACGGGAACGAGTCTGCGATTCACCTCCAGTCTCTCCTGGGTCACGGGACTGATGGGCGTGTCAGGGTATGCATACTGGATGGGTCTCTGAGCTGCACCCTTGATGGGTCTCCGAGGGGTGGCACTGAAATCCAACAGAGTTACTGAGAGACAATCCAAAGGCAGAATCTTTGTAAGCAAACATTTTATATCTAGTGTACCTCATAAAATCTAATCTAACAGAGGCTCTGAGAAGTTTCTAACTGTTCATGTGAAATGTTTGGTGTGTGTCACTCACTAGATCCCTGTAGGTGTGGTTTTAGTGTCTGGGAAGAGATCTTTTAAAATATCTTCTACAGGTTGCTGAAAAAGGAAGAGATGGAAAAATTACTAATGAACCAGAAAAAAGAAATATTTCCCAAACAGCAGAGAGGAGAGTAGTAACTAAAAGGTGAAGAGGAAAAAATAGGATGAGTAGATTCTATGAAGAGGTATAAGAGGTTTTTCACCTAAACAATTATGTTTCACAAAAATACTTTTTATTTGGTAAATCTGGAAAACCAATCAGCAGGATTTTTACACAGGACCCTCAACTTCCACATTATTGATGAACCCCTCCCCAGTTTTAGTGATGTAATGATTAAATAATCCAACAGGAAGCTGTATATGCCTTCGTTTTCTGCCGATGAGGTGAACTCTCAGGAGTGTAGTACTGCGACTGGTCCACAAGTCTGTACTTGTCCTTAACCTGCAAAATGAACATTCTTGATTTTTGTGGTTTGAATTTCTAAACCAGCACCAATGTTCACCCTGTGACTGATTAATCTGGTTACTACTGACCCTGATCAACCGCGACCTCTGCTCCAACGCACTGCTGCTGTTTGACTCTTTGTCTGAACTAGCAGAGAGTGAGTGGTGAATCTCCATCTGTTGTTTACAGCAAGAGAAACCACAGAGATGCACATCAAACATGTGCAATTACATTTTTGAAATATTTCTAGTGAGTTTGTAAGCCTTTAGCTTCAACTTTCCTTCTCAACCATCTGAGTGATGCTGAAGGCTTCAGGTGAGCGACCGTTAGACACGACTGACTGTGATCCAGATGGAACCTGTAAGATTTAAAAGGGATATTTGGTTCATTTTAAAGTGTTGTTCTATCACTTATTTGGATCATACCCACTGGTGACATCACTCAAAGGGGGCGGAGTGTCTAGAAACAGGAAGTAGTCTTCTGACTGGAGATATGCTCATGGCTAATCTAATCAGGAGAGACACAGCTGCAGATTCATGACAAATTTCAAGTATTTTAAACAGCTCTTGCTCAAAG
Organism: Callopanchax toddi; assembly: GCA_006937965.1. NCBI lineage: Eukaryota > Metazoa > Chordata > Actinopteri > Cyprinodontiformes > Nothobranchiidae > Callopanchax > Callopanchax toddi. Next base: position 783,073 of record SSNR01000048.1, on the reverse strand, counting down.
AAGTCCTACTGATGCATTAAAACACTAGCCATCATCAGCTAATCCCGCCCACCAAACCATTAGAGCACTGTGATTGGCCCAGTACAAGACTGACCGGACCAATCAGTGGGCTGCAGAGGTTCCAATGGAGCATGGCTAGACCAAAGTCTGCAGAGCAGATCTGATGGTCTACTACTAGGCTATTAAAACACTATATTAACCATTTGTAAATATCTACAATTTAGCATGATCATAAACAGTGCCGTACCCACTTTGAGTGATGTCACAGGTGGGCATGGTCCATGGTACTATAGATAAATTGTTTGTTTTTATAGTGTTGTTACATGGTCTCTGTATGGTTTTTTTGTGATGTGCAGCGCTTTGGTCAGCTCACATGCTGTGTTTAAATGTGCGTTTTACATTTGGTATGGTATAAATAACTGATAGAACACCACTTTAAAATGACCCAAGTATCCCTTTAACATTAGCATGGTGAGAGCAACAAACCTGTATCCTCCAGTGTAACATTTTAAAGCATAATGGTGGGTTTAGAAGGGTGTGAATAGTCTGAAGCAGCTTGCACACCAAAAACAGCAAAGCAGCCACTCCGCTCTGGAACCCATGCATGTGTATTGCATTTTTCACACAAAAGTGGTTTTGTGCTCTGCTTTCAATGCAGCAAAAGTCTTGTTTCAAATTTCAATTTAGTTCAACTTTGACCTTGGTTCACTCACAAGCTGAAAGTAGCTGGTCAGATTAAGCTGGATCCTTCACACACACTGCTTTTTGGATCAAACGATAATCCCAAACACACACTATAAACTGAATACACACCCTGTGAAACACACACTCATTACTGCTTCTCTTTTTCCCCTAAGCAGAAGTTTGTGGTATTAATGCTGACAGCATAACAAAGTCCACAAACCTGGAGCTTTCTCTGCTCTTATTCACCACCCCAAGATTTGAAAACTCCGCCCATTTTGCACCGAAGCCTCCGGTAATCTGCCGTGGAGCAGAGAGTTTAGCTTACGCCGCGTTTGGTGTGCAAGCGGTGTAAACCAGACGTGTGGAGACTGAAACAAACAATTTAAGTGAGACAGGCCTACCCCAGTTCTTAATCTTGAGCTTTGACCTATGGATGATGTTTTACTAAATCCTGCAGGAATCTGTGAGCAGAGAGTCTGAGTCCGTTCAGATGATTTTAAAGCATTCTTTGAATTCCACTTGGATCTAGGTTCTTTGTCTCTGGAAGGATACGCACGCTACACAAGGCCAAACACATGATTAATGTCATCTGACTCTTCAGTGAGAGATACTGTGCTAAACATATTAAATCAGCTGTAATTACCATCTTTGATGACATTAAAAAGCACTGTGAGTAAACAAAGTCGCCTCCTTGAACATGTAAATCTGCCTGGCAAACATAAAAAATACCACTTATTTAAAATGTATGAGCTCATTTTACAAAGATGTTGATGGTTAAAAATATTACTGAAATTAGTTTTTATGGAAAAGGTAAATTGAGCAACAAAAGTTATCGTGGTTTCCAACAAATTATACGAATGATTATAAAGTTCTGAATCTGCCTCTGAACACACCAGAACTCAGAATCATTTCTCACCTTGCTGCCTTGTGGTTTGGTTTTTTCTGACACTTCAGTGGTTTCTTGTTGATCTTGTTCTGAATCTGTGAATAACAGTTTTTAAAAATCCATGATCATCTAAAACTAATCTTAAACTTAAAGAAAAATGAAAACAATTCTGGTCATGCCTGATGCTGTGTCTTCTTCCTCTTGTTTCTCACTGTCTTCACTGTCTGAATACAGTACTGCGTTCTCAGCCTCATTGAGTTCCTCACATCCATCAGACTGAAGCAGTTTCAGGAGCTTCCTCTCATACAAGGCCCTGGTAGAGGCTGAAGATAAAAATACAGAGGTCAACATTATGCCCCAAAACCTCATGAATTAATATAGAAACCTCATTTCATTGTGTGTGTGTGTGAGATAAATATATGTAGATATAGATATACAGATATATAAAAGTAATCTTACCCACAATGGGTCCAGGTTTGACCCCATGTTTAAGTAACATAGCCTTGAGACCATCATCAGTCAGATTACTTGGATCAAGCCTTTTTGCATCTTTTGGATTCTTGTCCTCCTACAAACAAAACCAAAAACATTGAATAAATAATCTTTATCTTTTTAGGATGTGAGAAAAGCTTCAGCTTGAAAACTGCAGTTTGCAGGTGTGATACAAAGTTAAATGATACTTGGGTCAGCTTCAGGTGACGGACTGTGATCCTGCAAGATTAGGGATATGTGGGTCATTTTAAAATGGCATTTTACCAGTTATTTATGACCATACCCACCAGTGACATCACTCAATATGGGTGGGGCCTGTAGAAACTGGAGAGAGCTCTCCGATAGATGCAATAATAAATCTAGTCTCATCAGGAGAGATGCTGCTGCAGATCCGTGACAATCTAGCCACTAATTTTCAGGTATTTAAAACAATCCTTGCTCAAAGTCATACAGATGCATTAGAACACTATGTTACCCGTTTGTAAACCTCTGCAATTTAACATGAGACAGTTTTAGTTTGTGGTGTAGCATATCATTTAAATGTTTGGTTCAAACGGCCTCATGCTAAATTGTACAAGCTTACAAAAAGGTAATGTAGCGTTCTAATACATCAGTGTGACGTTTTAAGAACAACAGTTGTTTTAATTAACTGAAAATTAGCCACTAATTAGTCATCGATCTGCAGCAGCCTCTCTCCTGATCTGACTAGACATGAATAATGCTCCGGTTTTAGGACTACTTACTGTTTTTAGAGACCCTGCCCACTTTGAGTGATGTCACTGGTGGGTATGGTCCTCACTGTAGATCTGTGGCTGTCAAGTATTTCTAACAAGGACTTGGTCCTCGTCCAGGGGGAGGGGGCGTGTCCAGGGAGACACATGAGCGCTACCGAAGACTACCACGTACTCGCTGCTTGATCAGCACCTAACCACACCCCCTCCCCTAGATGAAGTTCTAAATGTTGTGGAACTCTGTTCAAGGGGAGGGGGCACGGTGGGATTCCGAGTGAGTCGCGCGGTACACCAACCCCTGGACCGAGGCATGTATGCCGATCTGGACCTTTGGCATATTTAGTTGACTGCCCCAGATCTAGGGTGTTGATGAGCTAGTCAAAGACATGGTTTGGGTTTAACAACACTTTACATTTGGACACATGGATAATGGAATTCTATGAATCTGATCAGCTTCACTCTAGCTGCAGCTTGATATCCAAATCCATGCAAAAAGTGTTACTAAACCAAGGGACATGATTCCTTTCACCTTAAATTTAATTTGACCACTGACCCCTGACAGGCTCTGTAGAATTCTATATCAGATGTCAGGAACAACTTGAACAGGTTTTAGTGGAGCTCCTTTTGCTGGCACACATAACTGAGTGTGGCAGGTGTCCATAGGTCTGCATGACATGGGCTAAGAACAGAAACATCTCATGGAAATCTATACTTGCTGCAGCAGGTGGCTCAGTGGTCAAAGGTCTCAGAGTTTAGAAGTCAAATCTCCTTAACCCTGTATAGGGCAACTGAGCATATTTGATCACTTCTGCATGCATTAAATTTTGATTTGCTGCCTCAACCTGAAATTTTACTAAAATAAGTTTTTTAAGTATAGAAAAAAGGAACAAGTTCAAAAAGTATTTTAAAGCAAAAAAAAAAAGAAAGAAATTCAAAAAACATACAAAACTGAAAATGTTCTTTAATAACACCCAAAATACTCAATGTTTGATATTTTAACTTCCATTGCTGTTGTGTGAATAATACCCATATTTGATAGTTTGTGCATGCTTTAATGTTGATTTTCTGCCTAAACATGAAACAAGTTTTAAAAAGCAAAAAAAGAAGAAAGCTTACAAGTCTTTGTGATTGTTAAAAAGTCCAAACCTTTTAAAAAGTACACTAAATAAGATTAAAAAAAATAACATTTTAAAAATATTAAATGAAAAAATCCCCAAAATATAAAAGTAATCCTTTAAAAAAGCTAAACTACTAAATTAAATTTAAAAAACATAAAAAGTTAAATAGTACAAATGTTTGAAAAGTAAACTCAATAAATCTAATTTAAAATGTTAAAAATTAAAATACAACAGAAACTTAAGTTTCAAAATATAAATGTTTAAAAAAGAAAGCTAAATAAAATGTATTAAAACAAACTTAAAAGCAACATATTTACCAGTAAAAAGTACAGTTTAAAAAAGACCTAAATAAAGAAAATTCATTTAAAATTTTGATAAAATTTTGATAAAATTTTAAATGCAACTATAACTTCAGTTAAACAGTACAAATGTTGAAGTAAACTTCATTTAAAATTTTCATTGAAAATATATCATTTTAATAACCCTCAGCAGCAGCTGAGCTTTAAAGGGCTAAACCAAACCTAATAAAATCTTTTATTCTCCCTTTTTCCTGTCTCTGTGTTGTTTTAGCTGTGTGACGTGGTTGCTGATAATATTTTGTATTTGTAATGACGATACTTTCCATTTTCTTTAGGTAAGACAACGAGCACCTGAGGATGTCCCCATCTCACCTGCACAACATTCAGTTTTTGATGTTACATTTTTGATGACTGTACAAAAAAAAAGTAAACAGTTAGGGTTAGTTAGAGTTAGACTTACTGCCTCGTCCTGAACTTGATCCTCTTCATCACTGGAGAAGTCCGCAGCTTTTCTCATGTGTTTGTGTTTCAGGATCAGCTTCCTGCTGGCTGCAGTTGGACGTTCCACACTGTGGCTAACTAAATCTGACCTGAGACCAGATTTAGACAAGATGACCGGGTCCTCCAAAAGCGGCATGTCACAGGAGAAAAATGGAGAAAACAAACCTGCTTTTAAGTTAGTTTGAAGACAAAAGAGCGGAGGAAACCCACAGCCTGCTCCCGGAGCATGGAACCCTCACTGGTCTGAGAACAGCTGCGACGCCGGGCTTGATTGACAGCGTGTAGGCTAGCTTCACAGCTAATTACCGCTAGCTACAACATACGGGTACTTTACTGTGGGGTTTAGTTCAGTAACTTCTGGTGAAAATCAGGGCCAGGTTATAACTGTAGGGGCCATAGATAATAAATATCAGATATTTAAATATATATGCCTTTATATGTGGTATCTATGGTAGGGGTACAGTGCACAAAGTGTTTAGAGCCTCTCAACATCACTAAAACCTTAAAGCATCTGATAATAAATGTAAAATAAATAGGAAAGGCTTTTCCCATGAAGGTCAGAAATAATTGGTTCTGAACTTTGAACAGTTTTGCTCACACATTCTCTCATTTTGCCAAATGTTTTCTCAGTTCTAACTTGAAAATTTAGCAAATTTTTTAAAACCTTTTTCCCATTTTTTGACAACTTTTTTTTGTTTTGCAAATCTGTGGTTTGCTTATTGTTTGAATGCTGATTATAATTTATTCAGCTGCAAATTAAATATCAAAACGTGCAGCTCATGCAGAACTTATGATTTTTGGTTTAAATTAATATTATATATTTTGATTATATAGCTTCATGTGGAAAATGTAAGCCTCTTCAAATGAAACAGATGTCTGCAATGCAGTTAATTTTTTTGACACTTCTCACAAAACGTAATTTTCTTTCCTGTCAACAACAACACAATGAGCAGGGCACTGCAGGGAATTGAACCCCATCTCATTACTGAGAGTACCATACCAGTGCTTTATGCTTATAGCAGGTTTTCCCCCCTCTTAGCAGTATTTCCATGTGTTGTTATTTAGCTGACTTTGTGTCTTTCACTTATTTAGCAGGTTTTTTTGTCTTTTCAAATTTCAACTCAGATTAAACTTCAGCTCAGGTTTCTTCTTTCAACACTAAACATCCACAAAAACCTTCTGCAAGAAAGAAATACAACTTTTTCTACTTTTATTTGTTTTGCTAATTGTTTCAGTTCCACTCTTCAGCTGGTTTCAGTTTTTCAGCACTTTAAACTTCCTAAGTCTTAAGACTTTTTGTATCTTAAGACTACTTTGAGAAATTCATGTTTACTTCACTTATTTTCTGCTTAAACTTCAAATCTTTAAAATTATGTAATGTTGGCCAACAGAAGACGTTGATCTCATAGTTTTATCACCAATTTAAATTTGCTGAAAGCCCGTTCAGCCCCAGCAACAGTCACAGGTTGTGTTTTTCTGGAAACAGTATTTTGGCTTTCATCTGAGAAATATTCCTTGTTTTAAGAAGACATTTCAACTTGATTCTGGGTTTTGACATTTATCCTCAACGTTTCAACTGAAATCTTGAAGTTTTGTCTTCCATGTGGCTCTAATAGGCTATCACACCTTTCCCTCTCCCTGAGATTTAGTTCTTTAGTTAATGCATTGAATTAAGTAATAATTATAAGATGGCTCTTTTTCAAAATCAAATCATTTTTGTAAGTCATTAATCTGATGCACCAACAGTTGGCCATATAATAATCAGACTTGTATCCATCACTCATTCTCATTTTAAAGTTGTAATCTTCACCTCCTCTGTTTCCTTTTATCTATATGTTTTATTTGATTTTAACCCTCTGTTAAATGATGGCAGATCATTTAGATTTAACTTTACAATTTTGAGGTTTGTTTCATTCAAATGATCAGATAAAGGGGCGACATCTTTACAATCCTCACATTTTATGGAATCCATTGATACTAAAGTCCTGATTGATCACTTTTAATTTAAGTTGAAAATGTGTCAATCTAGCTGTCCAGCATCAGTGTGCATTCTATTTGACTTTTTACAGCTGTAAACAGTAAAACATAGAATTTTGAGAAGCAGGTTTTCTTTTTATTGTAACCTCCTGAGACCTGAGCTTTTATTGGATGTGGATTTTTAATTTAATAGAGCTATTTTGGTTTAATTGGACTTCATCTACATAAAAGAACAAACGTTTCTGAAGAATTAGCATCCCAAATTTTTATTTTAAAGTTTTACATAAATTAAAATATGCAAAACTCAATTAAAATCAACTCTGAACATTATTGTGTATTATATTACAAAAGACCAACATCCCCGTATGAGTATGCAGGATCTCAGGAGGTTAAAGGATGAATAGACACAAAGACCAACAATAGAAAGATTACTGATTTATCAGGTTTATGACAGATTGATATTTTTTGTTTAAATTTTCCATTGATCTTCTTTGCAGTCTGAAGTTACAGACCACTTTAGAGTCTTTAGTTTGGCTTTACTCATAAGCATAACACACTATTTGGTACAGTTGTCTACAACAGCACCTGAAGAGCTTGAAATTTGCAAACATCATCCAACTAATCACCTTCATCCTCCAGGTGTCCGAGGCTTCGGTTGCTGTTGGTATTGTGGTATTTCAGGTGTAGGTTGATGCATCCATCCATCCATTTTCTATATACCCACTTCATCCTCCACAGAGGGTCGCGGGGGAGCTGGCGCCTATCTCCAGCGGTCAAGGGGCGAGAGGCGGGGTACACCCTGGAGTCTGGATGGGTCACCAGTCCATTGCAGGGCTATATGCTGATGCATTTTTACTGTATTTGCTGGTCTGCTGAGAATTCCCATTTCCTGTGACCAAATAAAGAGAGTCACATGATAATCATTTATTAACATATTTGTAGTAAACAAGAAAAAAAAAGATTAAAACCTGTGAAAATCAGCAGTTAGCTGCAAAAAATACATCATGCTCAATGGACCAATTTCTGATCATTCTTAAATTTGAGATACCAGCTGGTAGATTAAGGTCTGAGTCGATATCCCTTACACACAGAAAAAAGCAATGGAAGTATTTTTTTTATTGCTTTTGTAAAATATATATATATTTTGGGGGGGTATTTTTTTCATTTGGGGCATTAAGGGTTACAATATAATGTGTAATAATAATGTAAAAAAACAATAATAATATTAAGGTAATAATGATGCAGTTTAACATGATTTTTTAAAATTTAATTTGTTTGTTTTTCAATTAAGTTCAGTGCATGTTTCAGTTTGCCATATGGACTAAAACAAGTTCTACCAAGCAGTTGACCTGTAACTAAAGGAATATTGAACCAAAGTGGAGGTTTTGACAAAGTGACTGTGACACTATCAAGAGATAAACTGCTCATGGCAGCTGTTTTGTTTGTTTGTTTTTTGAGAAATGTCTCCCTCTAGTGGTGGAAGAAGTTTTCAGCATTTTTACAGCAAAAGGATCTGATCTGTTCAACTGTAAAAGCAGGAGAAGTGGTGTAAAGACGTTGTGTCTTTATGTTGCCTCTAATAGAAAGTTTAAAACCTGATTTGTCTGAGTCAAAATAGAGCTCAACCCCAAGTCCTCAAAGACTACTTTCCTTTTTATTTTAGAGACACTATAAAAACAATGTTAAATATTAAATAAAGGAGTCATAAATGTGTAGAAGTGACAAAGATTCCTGTAAAGGTCACCATTTCTTAGATTTTACTTACAAACATGCTTTCCTTGAAGCTTGGCTTCATTTTTTGAAGCAAAACTCTAAAAGTATCTGCATCACAGTAAAATTAGAGTTTAGGATTCCTGAACATCAGAAGCAGAACTGTAGATTAACTAAGAAAAACAATATTCTGAACTCTGCCACAGGTTAAATATTTGTCATTCTCAGAAAAATTAAGACAACTTTCATTGAAATTCATACCTAAGTTTAACGATAAACTGACTGCATGTTTTACATTAGAGAGACTGCAAAGTGTGAAGGAAGTCAAGCTGCTGTAAATTTGTTGAAATGTGTAGTGATGAACATTGAACATGTCACCAATTTTCTAAAGGTGCTATTGACATGAAATTCTCCCTAGATGTCAGTAACAACCCATCCAATCCACACATCAAACCATCAGTGTCCATACATTAAGTCACGTGTGATAAAATGGAATGAATCAGGAAGAAGGGTTTGAATGCGCGAAGAAAGGAAGGTGCAAAAAAGCATGGTGACATCAGCTGGAATCTATCAGTAAAATTAGAAAGCAATCCTGACACTAGAGAAAATCAATATCAGCTGCCAACTGATGGCCTATAAAAAGGGATCATTACCAAGGTGTCACAAAAGAAACATTAGGATGGAAAAAAGCTCTTTCAAGACCTTCACAACCTTCTTCTGATAGCAGAATTTCTGAAGGTTCCAGTGAGCTTTGTTGGAACCATAAGTGAACAGAACATCATTTCACCATAAACCAGCAACAACCAGTTCTCCACGCAAGATTTCAGACAGAGGAATGAAAATAATGATCAGAAGAGTTGTTCAAGAGACAAAGACCACTAGTGGAGCGTTTGGAATGAGCTAAACTGAACTCTTTGAATGACATATACACAGTATGTTTGAAGGCCAACAGTCACTAAATATCACAATAGTGAAGTCTGGAGGTGGGAGCATCATGGTGTGGAGCTGTTTTTCTGCATACAGCACTGACAAGCTTCACATAATTAAAAGAAAAATGCAGTGAGGCATATTTGATCAAAATCTGCTCCCATCTCCCAGGATGAAGATAAAGCTCTCAAACCCCTCCCCTTCCTGCCCCCTGCACAAACCTCCACCCACCTCTCACCATTAAGATCCTGCATCACCAGAGGTCTCTGGTGTTCTATTTATGAAAGAACTGCATCTTATATGAGCCCTCCCCCACAGACCACTGGATGTTGAACTTAAATAAATTTAAACAAGTCAGGGCTGCTCCAGCCTCTTTATTAACTCAGTCACTTTATATAAATGGTGTGTTTATGTTACCATCTGTAAATGTGTCACATCAAAACATAGTTTCAGATAAAATCAAGTTTATTTTTATAGCAAATTTAGCCCCTTATAAGCTATTGTTGCAAATTCATATCAAACACTTCTGGTCTTAAAGTCACAGATGGAGTTTAAGTATTAGTACTTTAATCAAATACCTGCCATATCCAGTCTGCTGCCCTCTGGTGGAGGATCCACCAAAAGGCTCATTCTCTTTCTTTATCACTATTATAATTACATAACATAATACAATAAAACTGAGAATTATATTGTTGTTAAATTAATATTTGCCAATATATAGTTCAGTTTTTAAAACTAAAATATTTCAAGCAGGTTTTAACTTAAAGGGAATTCATCAACAGAGATTATTCAGGGTTCTTACAGGTGACTGAGATCTTTGCTTGAATATTACCATGATTTTTTCAAGGTTTTGAAAGTGATTGAAAATACTTGAAACTAGAGATGGATCAAAGAATTCACTGGTGGTTGGAATCGGACAAAACTCAGCAATATCGGCTTGACTGGTGATCTGCTGATCTGAAACTCAAGGCAGTGAAAATTTCACAGACAGGAAACAAAAATCTGATTTTTGAGTTTCAGTTTCAGACTTACAAACTAAGCTAACGTCTTGCAAAAAATAATAACCCATGGATCTCCCTGTATCTGATAATGATAAACATCATTAAACTTCCACAGCAGCTTTTGTAAGATATCGGCTTAGTTTGTAAATCAAGGCAGTGAACAGTATGATGATGAAGAAATCTACTTTTTGTTCACAGAACTGTTGAGATTTTAAATAATAAATGAGAGTAAATCTACCTTTCATTTCCTTTTCAGATACAAGTACTTTCAAGTTCAAAGCCAAAAGCTATTGGGCATGAAGTTTTAAAAGTCAAGCGTTGAACGCTCCTTAAACACTTTTGAAGTCTACTCAACAGAAACGATGAGTCAGCCATGAGAACCACTTCCAAGCTCTTAATTCAAGTGCTGAGAACGGTCGATTGGCTCAGTCGTCCTTCTTCTTAACAGTTTGTAATGTTTTCAGCATCTACTCTGTAAAAACTTCTTGCAACGTTCAAAAATAATTTTGCTAAAACTAATTTAAAAACATTTAAATATTCAAGATTTCTGCAGTAAAGGTTTTGTAACCATAACTGAGGAGTTACTCCAAAAATGTAACATAGGGGAAAAAGCAGAACGTAAACAGAAAACATTTTTTATGTTTTTCATTTAATGCAAATATAAGTGAAAGTTTATTTTTACACAACCTAATTCAAATCATGAATTAACTGATGAACCACATTGTTTGAAAAGCTATAGCTCTGTGCATATACCAGCAATAGATCTTGTATTTTTTTTAGAATGGGGCATGATGTGTTGCTTTTTTAGATCTTTTAGCCTAATTCATGCTGTCAGACACGTGCTGCTGAAGTGATTTCTAAACTTAGAGGTCTGGTAGTATCAGGCCTGTGTGTGGCTGGTGGAACTGAACTCAGCTTTCCACATAATGTGGTTTAATCACAATTAATTCACGATTTAACAAGAAAGGAATTACGTTTTCACATTCAGCCAGATTGCTGTAAATAGTTTTTTATCTTAATAAATGAAATCGTCATTTTAAATATTGCATTTTATATTACTCAGGTTAACTTTGTCTGATGTTGAAATTTGTTTGCTGATCTGAAAGCAAATACAGGAAATCTGTAAAGGGCAAATATTCCACAGATCTGTGTAGAGGTGTAATATAAAGAGTTGATGCAAAGATGATGTAAACCACCTTTGTTACCTTAAGGCTCCATTATTTTTCACCTGTTCTTGTGTGGTAACAAGTAATGAGAATGAGCAGGGGGTCTGTATATTAGAATGACTTGTCTGAGTACCATGTGGCATGTGGTATCATTACACTCTGGGTATACATAAACTTTAATTAACCCTGGCTGGATGAGACAGGTGTCATTTTCTGAGGCTGTGGTGCAATTTGATCACTTTAAAATGTCAGGTGGCCATGATGGCAAAAGTTATTTAACCCTTTAATGTCTGAAATATAATAGAGTAATAATCCTAAACTCTAATTTTTAAAAATAACTATCTATTGACAAATATAAATATAACAGCCATATAACAATCTGTTTTATTTTATTATGCAATTAAAAACAAAATAACCGTAATAAAAACTAAAACACACCTGATCCAGGTAATCAACAAAGATAGTTGGAAAACAAGCAGGGCTGCGCCTCTCAGGGTTCCCTACCCCTGCCCTAGATACTCTTTAAAATTCTCAATGTGAGGTTGGATCTCTCCCCGACCCGGAGTTGGCTAACCACCCTTTTCTTGTCAAGAACCACGGTCTTAGATTTGGAGGTTCCGATCCTCATCCCAGTCGCTTCACATTCAACTGCAAACGTCCCCAGTTTGCAAGAGCGGTCATAGCTTGATGAAGCCAGGAGGACATCATCTGCAAAAAGCAGAGAGAAGATCCTCCTGCCACCAAACTTGACACCCTCCACGCTCCACACTGGCTGCACCTAGAAATTCTGTCCATAAAGGTTTTGAAGAGAACCAGTGAGACTCACGCTCTTCTGGTACAGGAACTGAATAGCCTTCAACAAAAGGCCATCCACATACTCCTGGAGTGTTCCTGGGAACACAGTGACAAGCCTTCTCTAAATCCAGAAAACACGTGTGGATTGGTTGGGCAAACTCCCATGCCTCCTCCATCACCCTAGCATGGGTAACGAATGGGTCCATGGTGCCAGACAAAAACCACATTACTCCTCCTCAATCTGGGACTGAACTATCAATCAGACCCTCCTCATCAGTACCCTTAGACTTGGAGGCTGAGGAGTGTCGTCCCTCTATATTTGCACCCTCTGAACCCACTTTCTTGAAAATGGGGACCACCAGGCCACAATATCATTAGTGTTTATCATAATTTAGGGTAATTATCATTATTATTATTATTATTGCACCAGTATTCACATATTATACAGGGGTCATACACTACTTACCAAAGGGATATTTGGCTTACTGATTACATTTATGGAAAACAAAAAGTTCACTCTACAGTGATATTATATCATGAAAGTAGGGCATTAAAATATAGGATGCAATGGGGATTTTCTCCTCACAGTTGATTAAAATAAAAGCCAACAACACTGGTGGGTCCACTCCAACCCAACTCATCTGATTCCATAGGTTTTCTATGGGATTCAGGTCTGGAGAAAGTGCTCAGCTTGAATGGACTTTCATCAGTGAACAGCACTGAGGCCCACTGGTCCTTTGTCCAGCGTAAATGCTCCCTGGTCTATGCAAGATGAAGACGCCAGTGCCTGGTGGTGTTTATTTAAATTCCTTATCTTGTCAAATTAAATGTTACAGTGCTAAAACTATTTAGGTGAACTTTCAGGAAGTCTTTTAAAACCATAAAAACACCACATCAAATTTTAAGCATTTTCAAGGATAAACTTTACTGTCACAAAAAAAAAAATCCAACCCCTTATTGAATGGGATTGACTTTAAAAGCTAACCAGTTGCAGGCGTTCATTTGCATGTCATTAAATGCACACATGTGGTGGAAATGTACATGAAAAACATCCAATTATCATCAAAAATCTTCAAGTAGTCCCTTTAGTTGATAGTCCACTGTGTATCCAATGGCTTTAGACCCTACATGAAGTGTCAGACAGAACTCACATAGGAATAGAAAGCCATAAGACGCATGTGTGGCTTGATATGGAATGCTACAAAACAAAATTATACACTCATATGCAGATTGAGAACACTTGCATAGTGCTGAGAGCCTAAAAAGTTGACAACATTCAGGATTTAGAACCACATCCACATTAATAATTAAGCTAAGTAACTGGAAGTATTCATGTGGGGCCTGGGGGAGCTGAATGAAACTATCTTGTGTGCCTTTAAACAGAAAAGATTGTGTTTTACATTAAACAGACTCACAATAAACTGCCCCTTTTGTGATGTCTGAACCTCACAGCAGCCTCCCCAAAGCTGTTCATCTCCTCAGAGGGGGTGGGGGTGGAATCATCTTTGATTAAAAATGCAGTTTTTATATCATTGTCTGCAGGGAAAAGGTGCAACACTAATCAAAAGGATTTTGTTTCAAAACACATTACATAAGCTCTTTATGCATTCTGTAGCAACACCCCCTGCTTGACTTCTTCCAGCACAAAGAAAATCAGCGTCCAGAATATCGTTTCAACCACCGAGAGCAGGAAGAATATACAATTCCACTGAAACTTTCACAGAGAAAACAGAACATGCAGCTGTGGCGCTGCCTTTCCAGCTAGCCCATCATTGCAAGTTAAAAATGAAGTTTTTGTTTGTGTGCACACCTTTCTGTGATTGTGTGTTCTTCCTATGTGTTGAAGTGAAACAGCGTTAACTTTCAGCACAATAAAGTGCTCGGGGCCATTTTCAACCCCTCTGTGAGGATAAAGCCTCGGTGCTCAAGCTGTGCGAGGCAAAGATGTCTGCTCAGAAAACAGTAGCCTTTATAAAAACATGAAGAAACCTCGTGGACCGAGAGGAAACGGGCAAGTCCAGAGGACAGAGGAGGCATTTGTTGATATTGTATCAAGTGCAACGCTGCGGTATTTGAGGCTCAGCAGGGCCAGGTATTCGTCAGTCAGTGACTCTTGCTTTTGCTATCTCCAACTCAAATAACAAAAGCTCCATTGAGAGCCTTTTTTTTCTCTCTCTGAACAAGCACACAAAGCTTCCTGTACTGGGAGGCAACTGCCCAGTAATGAGAGAGCCACGTCGTTTATGCACCTGTTTAAAAATGTTCCTGGGATGAGAAATACTTTCGTGGTCATTCTTTAATCTAAGCAGATTATTGCTCCAGGATCACATTTTCACAAGTCTGATTTTGTGGGCGACATCTGATTTTTGTACATCCATTCGACAATTAACAGGATGCATCTGTTTCTATTTAACAATTCACTTGATGTTTATTCATTTGTTTACTTGGTTATAATTTTAAACACATACGAAATAAATAAACATAGCAAAAATCATATCTTTTTTGTATACACTTAATCAAAATACTAAAGATTTACACACTTTCCAAGTCATCATGTTCATCCACAAGAACAGGAAGTCAATTAATAAACAGTAGATGTGCACAAAAACATACATGTACCTACATTAAAGAATGTACTGGTTTACATACAATCTCTCTTCTGCATATTCAAATGATTATGATTCTGTCTTATCAATCCATTAATTCTATGAATAGGCCGGTTTCACGTGCCTACTAGAAGTAGGGTAAAAGGCCAGTTTCTGTTTACAGCCTAAAGTGAGAGTGATGTCAGATTCAAAGAGCTGTTGCGTCCTTTTTGTACAAATATTAAAAATAAGGAACAACAGTTTTCCACCTGATGAAAACTAACAGAATAAATGGATTGTTGCCATAAGATTGGATAAGGAACCGACTTTTACGGTGGGACAGGGCAGATAATTTCTCTAAAAATTAGATTGTTCTAGAATCTGTTTGGGAGTCTTTAAAACAAGTTTTAGGTGGAAAAACTTCTGAGAACCATGTAGATCAGGTAAAACACTGATGCCAAAAAGGATCTCTAATCAAACAAGCTGCTGATGCAGCAGCTGATGGAGCTGGAACACCAGGTGAGTTTAGCTCATTCAAATTAAAATACATCAGCTGTGTATTTATATTCACTAGCAGTAAAGGCCACAGTTAAGAATATTTTTGTTCATATTTTTACAATAGTATAGTTGTGCTGTTGAGTGTTGTTTGTTACCTAAACAACAGTTAATTAATATGTTTAATCTGTATTCAGACTCATGACAAATGTATTTATTAGCTGTAATTGGTACTGATGGCAGTAACAAACCAGGTGAAGAGGTTTTTTCATGATAAAAACATTAGTAGTGTGTTTGAATGTTCTGTTTTAGTGCAGCTACACTACCGTAATTGAAGTGTTCTCTGTCAGAGGTGGATATCTGGGTTGAGTTAGTTTATATTAAGCCTTAAATTATGAACCAACCTCATCAGAATCTGGAAACCAGCACAGTTATCTAAGTTTTAAGGTTATTTTACATAAATTAGCAAACTTTTGCTTCATTTTTCACTTGAATATTTCTGGTAGCTTGATTAAGGACTGAGAGAGTTCACCATCCGACCCGTTATTTTGGAAATTAAGCTCCCGATTCCAACGCATGACCAGTTTTCCCAACTTGCAGAAGGCGTCGCTATTTTGTGGACTATTAGAGCTTAGTAATGATGCATTCACTAGCCAGAAAGAAATCAGATATTTGAGATTTTAATTGGGTGATCATCAACTAAACCAATCATGCTGAAAACTGATTAGATTTTTTTTTGTTAGGTGCATCTCTAATGATCACCTTCTATTTAAAAAGCAAAACCAACCCTTTTTTAAAAAGTTGTCAATATCTCCAATATCTAACATCTCATTGGCCGATGACCTTTACCAAAGACTCTTTTCTTCATTTATTGAGGGAAAGCAGCTTTTTAATCAGCCAACTCAGGGTTCTGAGAAGACCACTGCCACTAAGCTTCAGGAAGCCCGTGCTCACGCATGTCTCAGCATAAATTAGTAAAGCCCCTGTGTCAAACTCTGTCCAGATGAGAAGGTGAATCTCAGCCACAGGCGGGATTAGCATTAATCCTTAAACATCGACTCCTCTCAGCTGGGAGCCAATTCAGGAAATCAGCAGCAGCCAGATGTTTTTAAAGGCTTTGGGGTGAAGCCATAATTTAATATAGAATATGTTCTGTTCTTCTTTATTACAGAACGACAGGGTTAAAAAAAACATCAAAAAGATCAATGTTATTTTGTTCGTTTTTTAAATACAGTATTCTATTCTTAAAGTGCCCATGACATCAGTTTCCGTGTTTTCTGACTTATCTATCATGTTGCAATGTTGAGTTCTCACCTTAAACCTGCCAGAAAGAGCAAAAAACGGCGTCCATCTGTCTCCTAGTACAGCCAGTGAGAAGCTCTTCCAGATTTCAGACCCAGGTTTCAAACAGTTTTTTTCACTCCAGCCCGCTATGAGGTCATAGTGATCCGGACTTGCTTATATGGTCAATTCTCCTCCCACATGTACGTTCACGACAACTGGAGCGAGGCAGTGCCGCCGCCATTGCCCATAGACCATGTAGTGTTTAGTTTCAGTTTCGTTTCTCTTTCACGCGACGACACTGCCCCCTGCTGCAGCAGAAGTGCCAGGCTGCCAAATAAGGAGAAACCCAGCAGAACCGGAAGGCAGCGCTTTCTTCTGATCTCTGAGTTGCTCGTTAGGAAATAATTACAGCGTATTTTGAGTTATAATGGTGCAACGCTGATCTAGAGGCATCAAAGATTACACCTGTTTAATATAAAGTGATTTAAATATGGAGTCACAGGCACTTTAAATACTTATAAAGACCATCCATTGCCAGACTAGACAAGAAAAACCCAATAAATCAAAACCTAGAAGAAAGCCACAGAGCATCACTAAAGCTGCCTCTTAGCCCTGATATCAGGCTCAGTAAAATCAAAACCCATATTTAGCTCGTCGCTTCTAAAAGTTAAAGCATTTTATGTTGGATGCATTCCAGTGTGTGACTCTTACCTCCTCCCTCTCCCGTGTCCACCGCTGGACCGAGTGTGGCATCCTCACAGCCTAATACTGTATGGAGAGACAATGGGTAGTGGGGGGGAGGAGTTACTATGTGAGCAGGAGGGAGATGGAGTAAAAGCAGAATGAAAACTAAAGGGGAGAGAGAGAGAGAGAGGAAGAGAGAGGGGAAGGGGCTCAGGAGGGAGATCTCTCTCTAACACAGCTTCGAAACACAAATCTGATGAAACGTTACATGAATTGCAATTCCAGTCCCTCAGTCCCCCCCCCCCCCCCCCCCCCCCCCCCC
>SSNR01000048.1:698604-763479 GCA_006937965.1 Callopanchax toddi | reverse complement strand
CCCCCCCCCCCCCCTCCCCACCTCTCAGTGTCAGAGAAAACGACAACCAGAAAATCCCTCCTCACGTGGGAAACGTAAGGAAAAACAAGAGGCTGTGAAAGAATGGGTCCTGGTTTTAAACAAGCCCCTTTCTATGGTTTTCTTTGAATGAGTTCTTAAGATTCCAAGTTGGCAGAGTGCCCATGGATCCTGGATGGAAAAGGATAAAAGAGGGGCTGAGTTAGGAGGGGGGCTCCATTGTGTTTGTTCCCTTCCTTTCAGCCTTGGCAATCAAGTTGATCTTTGCAGCCAGTTACTGAACATTTCAGACATTTGTCCTTCGCGAATAAACAAAAGCTCACATTTTTTTTATCAGAGAGCTCTTCTCAGTACAAACTTTATCTTGCAGTAGTGACAGGTTAGAGGGCTTCATGAATGCTGAGGTAAAAATCTTTTGAGTATCTTGGTCTTTATTTGGACCTATTTTTCCTCCCATCTTTGTCCTCCTTACAGTCCGTCACTAGTGGAGGGGAGCTGCTGTTTTGCCCGGTGAATCTGAGCTGAAGACAGCAGGTGCTGCTGCCCCTCTTAGAGCCAAATCCACTCCCAGCTTTCTCCTCCTGCATCCACCACTAATACACCCGCCTCCCCCTGTTTGTGTTCTACGTGAGACAGGGGGGGTGTTTAGTTTAATAAGGAGAATAAGCTCATAAGAAGCATACCGTTTGTTTCAGGTTCTAATAAGCGATGCTACGTTGGTCTTGTTAGTCGCTGATGAGCTGTGTGATGGAGGCAGTCATGAAAACAGTAAACTATTAATGTCATTCTCTTCTTTGCTGCTGCAACAGAGCTACAAAAAAGGCTCTTTTTATTCCCCCTTCACAGTCAACCCCCCTCCTCCTCCTCCTTACCCACAAACCCTTCCCATACCCTCTCTGTCTTCCTCCTGCTTTGCCTCAAATAGACACAGTCTGGGCTCATTACTATTCACCAGGTTTCACTAAGGCACGCATCACTGCTCCGCTCTCTATAACTGTGTCAGGAAAAAGGGGGGCATGGAGAAGGGGAAATGCAAAAGACATTTTTACAATTTGAAAGGAATAAATCACCATTGTGTTTTCTGTGTCCGGACGTGTGTACAAACATGTGTTACCAGACAGCTGCATGCACGAGTTCTCTCTTTCTCTGGTAGAAAAGTCTTCAGGTAACATATCTTGATAAAGAAGTCTGTTAAATCCATCTCTACTCCATTTGGTTTTTCACAGCCTGTCTTGACTTATCTATGCTAAATCAGTCTGTTGTGTCCATTTCTGCAAAACTGCCTCATTTTAACCCAGTTCTTTGTTTTGCTGCTTTTAGAGATGGTAGATCTAGAAAAACACCACACAAGGCAGCAGCTCTTTGCAGAAGCTGCCTTGTTACAAGTGATTTTTGTTTAAAGATTTTGTTTTGTTTTAGGATAAAAAGTGTTGTTTATTAGAAGGATTTTTTGTGTGTGCTGGTTTGAATACTGGAGGATTTTTGTTGCAACCTTTCTACATTTTGTTATGATTCCTAACCGTAGACATAAGTAAGTAAAATGTATTTATAGATCACATTCACATACAGAAAACATCACATTGGGTTGTACAACACAGGTAAAATTAGAACAATACACACAATAGTTGAGATAATAGTATAAACAAAATCAAATGTATCAATAAATTCAGTTGAGAGTCAAAAGAATGAGTCAAACCATTCCACAGTCTAGGAGCCAGAGCCTGAAGGGCCCTGCCCCCCTTAGTTTTAGTCTAGTGTGAGGAACAACCAGCAGGTGTTTAGATGGGGATCAAAGAGGCAGTGTGTGAGGATAGAAGCTGAGATATAGTTAGGAGCCTGGCCGCTCAACGCTTTTTAGGTGATCATGAATACTTTGAAACATATTTCTAAATTCTACAGAGAGCCAGGGTAGAGTATAAAATCAGAGTGATGTGAGTTCACCTACTTAGTTAAGTCTCGCTGCTGCATTCTGAATGGCTTGAGAGATGATTTGTTCAACTGGTAGAGATTGAAGGACATATACAGCTGAATGTCATCAGTGTTAAGGGTGCTCTGCTTTTCCACAAATCCCACTCTTTGAGACAACTCGGGGGGGGGGGCAAAAAAATTGGTTTTGGATCATTTCAGTCTGCAGTGTGAAAATAAACATTAAAAAGAGACCATTTCAAATAGAGGTTAAGACATCCATCCATCTTCTTAACCACTTCATCCAGTGAGGGTTGTGGAGAGCTGATGTCTATCTCCAGCAGTCACAGAGTGAGAGGTGAGGGACACCCTGGACTGGTTGTCAGTCCATCGCGGAGCCACACAGAGACACAAAAGACTTGTAACCATTCACATACACCTAGGAACAACTTAGAGTTGTCAGTTAACATAACATGTGTTTTTGATCTGTAGGAGAAAGCCAGAGTACCATGCATGCATGAGGAGAACATGCAAATTACACACAAAGACACAGCCAGGAATTAAACCTGCAACCTTCTTGCTGCAAGACAACAGTGCTATTAATTATGCCACAATGCAGCCCAAGGTTAAAACAGCAAAATCAAAACCCCAAACAATAAAAATAACAATTGTCACTTCTCACTTTTGAAAAATGGTTAAAGAATTCAAGTGTGTCTTCAAACAAGATCTAAAGATGGTAAGTGAAGGAACCTGTCTTACATGAAATGGGAGATCATTCTGAAGTCTAGTAGCCAAGACTGAATCAGCCCTTAACCACTCAGTCAGCCCTAGATTTCCATTTTGACTTTGGAATAACTAATAACTGTTCTAAAGACCTGAGAGAAAAAGATGGAAGTAAAAAGGAAATTTTCTATTTAAAGACTTATAAACAAATGAAAGAATTTAAAAACTAATTTGAAGATGAATCAGGAGTCGGTGAAGGGAGGCTAAAACTGGTTTGGAACCTGTTAGGAAGATGTGTTTTGATTGAATTCTAGAGATAGAAGCCTGGCTGATTCCTGCAAAGAGTGAATTACAGTAACCCAGTCTAGCAGTTATAAATACTGTTTCAAGATGGGACTTTTACAGATAAGGCCTATTCTTAGAGAGGCAGCAGGTGGGAAAAAACAGAAAATAACACCTCTATTCACTTGACTGTCAAACTATCCAGGATCTTTTTTGTTGTCATGATTCAAATCTCATGACCATAGGTGAGGATTGGAATGTAGACAGTAAATCAAGGGCTGTGTTTTTCAGCTCAGCTCTCATGACAGAATAGACTAGAGCAACACCCTGATCCACTGGTCTTTCTCTGGCTCCTTCTTACATCACTCTCTAACCAGAAACCAACCAAAACTCCTCTGATTGAGGCAGAAACTCACCCTAAATCCGAAGGGAGCATTCAATCTATCTTTGGTTGAAAAGTTATCAGAAGAAGTGGAAAGTTATTTTTTTTTAAATCACATTTATGAAAAAGACTTAAGGACACTCAAGAAAGTCCAGAAATCATCTAGGACTGTCTCCTAATGCTGATCCAGCTGTAGGATCAGAGCAGAGTCGCTCAGAAATGGCAGCTGGCAGGTGTCAGTGCATCTGCAGCTCAGTGAGAAGACTTCTGGAGGACGGGCAGCAAAGAAGCTTCTCTCCAAGAAAAAACATCGGGGACAGACTGATACTCTGCTAAAGATCCAGAGATTTGACTGATGAAACAAGGACTGTCCAGAGAAGAAAATGTGAGCACTCCTATCAATCCTGTTTGTGCCAACATAAGCATCCTCAGACCATTAATGTGTGAGGTTGCTTATCAGCCACAGCTTAGCCTCAGAACACTGCCATTAGTGCCATAAATAAACAATGGTACCTAAACAAGAGGAATTCTTCCTAATCATCGAGTTTAGTGATGAACAATGCCTTTACCAGCACGATGGAGCACCTTGTCCTAAGACTAAAGTCAGAACTCAGTGAATTGGGGAAAAAAGCATTGAGATTTTCAGTCCAAGACCTGGAAATTCTCCAGACCTTAAATTCATTGAGAATTTCTGGTCAATCCTCCAGGGTTCGGTGGAAAAACAAACCCCCACAAATTCCAAGCACTGATTATGAAGAATGGGCTGCCATTAGTCAGGATTTAGATTGACAGGATGCCAGGGTGAACTGAAGAGATCTAGAAGGACCAACACTATTCACTGACAATTACAAGAATAACTTCATATATTTGAGATGAAAGCCATTGAAATTCATAGCATGTAACAATATTCACCATAGAAACATCTGACATAAAGATTT
Organism: Callopanchax toddi; assembly: GCA_006937965.1. Classification (NCBI taxonomy): domain Eukaryota; kingdom Metazoa; phylum Chordata; class Actinopteri; order Cyprinodontiformes; family Nothobranchiidae; genus Callopanchax; species Callopanchax toddi. The sequence goes on along the minus strand of SSNR01000048.1, from coordinate 759,231 downwards.
AAAAACATTAAACCTGCAAACTTTGTGAAAAGCAACACTTGATCTCAAAAAGCATTTTCTGAAAGATCGAGTATCACTGTTTAATACAAACCAAAGGGTTAGTACTGGTTTCAGTGTGACTCAATGTTTGGTTGAGACTGTTTCCCTTAAAACAACTCTATGGATCATTATAAGAATATGCAACCTCTGGTGGTTGTGAAATGCATGCAAATGTCAAAAGAGCCCCCAAGAGCTTTGCAGCAGGTGTGTTTTGAGTGTAATTTAGCTCTACATTAAAAGTGTTGTTGCTAAAACACAATCTGGTGACGCTTTAGGAATTTGTTGTATTGAATCTTCTGTTTTCTAACCCAAAGCAAGCAGTTTTATCACTGTTTTTTGTTGGAAGTAAGTTGATTTTGAACCCTGATGGCATTCACATCATAGCAAAGGACTTCAATCAGGCAAGTTTAGGAGTTTTTATTAACCCCTAGGGGCCACTGATTTGACAACCAGCAGTGGTAAAACAACAACTTATGAACAACATACATGCTACATCACAACAAATCATTTAAAAGTTTTATGACTGCAGGGACAAACGAGTTTCTTTAGTAACAGATATCTGCGGTAGCAACCTGAACTCACTGTGGAGAGGGAGAACTGAATCAGCCTTATTGACTGACCTGGCCTTTTGTACATCGGTGACAGTAAAGTCTATCATGCTGAAACTCAACAATGTCTGACCAGATGGAGAAACACATTAGTTCACATTGGCGGTATTAGCTCAGTAGTGTTCGTCTTGCAACCGAAGGATTGTCCATTCAAACCCCGCTCTAGCTGGGTCACTCTGTCCTTGTGTCCTTGGGCAAGACACTTCACCTACATTGCCTGCTGGTGGTGGTCGGAGGGTCTAGTGGCGCCTGTGTGTGGTTGCTTCACTTCTGTCGCTACAATGTAGCTGCCTGCCATCAGCGTGTGAATGACTGAGTGGTGTCAAGTGCTTTGAAGACCATGACTTAGAAAAGAGCTACAAATGTGGGACATTTACACCAACATTAAACCGGCATATAGAACCATACCACTCCCACACTTAGGCCAGTCAGACCACCTCTCTCTACTCCTAAAACCCTACATACATCCCTCTCAGAAGGACCATTCCTCTGACCAAGACCATCTCTTCATGGCCCGAAGATGCACTTGTCCAACTCCAAGACTGTTTTTCCAACACTATGTGGAATGTCTTTGAACACCAGGACCTGGCTGCACACGCAGAGGCTGCGTTGCCCAACATCAAGGACTTCTGGACTTTCCCCAACCAGAAGTCTTTGATGACCAGCCAGGTCAGGGTGCTCCTCAAGGACCACAACATTGCTTTCAACGTCAGGCAACAAAGAACTGTACAGTGATGCCAGATCCAACTTGAAAAGAGGAATAAAAACAAAAGCCAAAGTAGACTACGACAACAGTAATCCCAAGAAGGCGGCCAGACCTGATGATGTATCAATCTGGGTAAGTACTCAGGGCCTGTGCTGCCTAGCTTGCAACAATCCTTACCACAATTTTTAACCTCTCCCTGGCAATGACATCTATCCCATACTGCCTGAAGTTCACCACCACCATCATCCCCGTCCCCAAAAGAACTCTCACAACCAAACACAATAAGTGCCATAATCCATCATCCCTGACATCTTGATCAGCAAACTGTCGGACCTGGAAATTCCCCCACTCACTTGCACCTGGATAAAGGACTTCCTCACAAACTAGGCCCAAATGGTCAAACTTGGCCTCTACATCTCCTCCACAAAAACACTTAACATAGACTCACCACAGGGGTGTGTGCTGAGTCCCCTCCTCTATAATATCTACACCTCAGCACACACCACAGCAGCAACACCATCATGAAGTTTCTCAGCAGGGCACTTCCACCCAGATCATCAGTGACTGATGATATAGAGGTGATACAAACATCTCTTATCTCTCTGTGTCATGTCTACGTTGACTGAGCATCACTTTTCTCACTTGTGGAGAAGTCTCTGAGCTTAACACTCTAAAACCTGTCAGTTTCATCATTCCATAGAGCACTAGTGCACATTAAATATTCACACATAAAAGAGGAAATGTTTTAACCTTATCTTAAACTGCAAACCAAGCTTTGCTCTGCATGCTGCATAAACCCTAAAGAAACATGATAAATACTGCAGGAGGGGAGGCACAAAACAGTTATCTTGTAATTCCTGTCACATTGTCTTGGCACTGGCCCAAGTCTCTGATTGTGGATTGAATAAATGTCAGCGTTTGGAGATGAGACAGAGAAGAGCAATGTGACACTGTTTTCAGATCTTTGAGCTGCTGTCACAACCAAACTGTGGTTCAAATGAAACAAAAGGTGCTGTGCTCCATTTAGAGTTTATTTAAACTATTAAAATATATTGGTATTTTTAACTATAGATTTTAGATTCTTAGTTTTATTTTCAACATTTTCTTGCAAAAAGCTGTTAACTTGTTTCATTTTCTTCTGATTCCATTTGATTCTGGTTGTTTGCACTGAATGCACATGAAAGCAGCACTTTTGCGCCATCCAGTGTTAAAGAATAAATATTCAGTTTGGAATTTCTTCATATCAGAAGCCACTGCATGTTATGCATGCCATGTTATGTTTGGTACAATACAAGCAAGCATGGAAGCATGCTTCTGCAGACCCTGTCACATCTGTCACATGGTCTTAAAGTGAACCTGGTCTTATCTGTGAAAATCACAGGGTGCTAGTGCTGGACTCAGTTCTGGTGTACTCTGGACAATGCCAGAGATGGCCCTGTCCAGATCTGATGGCCCTGTCCAGATCTGATGGCCCTATCCAGATCTGATGGCCCTGTCCAGACCTGATGGCCCTGTCCAGATCTGATGGCCCTGTCCAGATCTGATGGCCCTATCCAGATCTGATGGCCCTGTCCAGATCTGATGGCCCTGTCCAGATCTGATGGCCCTGTCCAGACCTGATGGCCCTGTCCAGATCTGATGGCCCTGTCCAGACCTGATGGCCCTGTCCAGATCTGATGACCCTGTCCAGATCTGATGGCCCTGTCCAGATATGATGACCCTGTCCAGACCTGATGGCCCTGTCCAGACCTGATGGCCCTGTCCAGATCTGATGGCCCTGTCCAGATCTGATGGCCCTGTCCAGACCTGATGGCCCTGTCCAGATCTGATGGCCCTGTCCAGACCTGATGACCCTGTCCAGATCTGATGGCCCTGTCCAGATCTGATGACCCTGTCCAGATCTGATGACCCTGTCCAGCCCTCTTAGAGAGACTGTGTTGGGGGACACAGCAAACCCTCAGTCAACAAAAGACAAGGAGGCAAAACTTGTCTGATGCCTCCACCTGCAAAACCATTCCTGTTTTTGTGGTTGTCTCATTGATCCCCTCTGTTGCACCTGTTCTTAATTTTATTAACACCAAAAAAGCTGATACTGCCCTTTGCTGATAACCCCCTTTGCTACTTAAATGACCAGATCAATATCCCTGAGGTTGAACTGACTCGATATCATACTTTGAATTAAAAAAAATTCTGCAGTTTTATTGAGCAGTGTTCAATAATAGTTTGCATTTGGAGCAGACCATCTCCCCCTCCATACAATAGGGTCCTAAAAGTAATCCCAATAACAAAAAGACTTCATTTTACATGAAATATAGAGTACATTACCTCAACTATATACATAACAGTGTTAGGTTGCTTATATACTGTATGTGCTCCTGTTAATCCCGCTTCTCTTCTCCTAGACCACTGATTTAGTCTTTGGTTTGGACACTGTGGTGATGTAGAAAACCACTGTGACACTTCAACATGTCAAAGTCTTCAATGACCAACATATTGTCAAGGCTTCCTTCTCATTACCAGAGTCATTTATATGGAATGAGCTGACCTTTATCTAAAAGAAACAGGTTTCTTCACACCCAGCTCATCGTCTAAGAGGATGCCCTTGTCCTAAATTAGCATTTGCATACAAATGAAATGGTTGGACAAAACACAGAGTGGTCCAAACAGGTTCCAAAGTCTGCCTCAGATTGTCAGCCAGGCATTTGTGGTGTTTTATTTTTGCAGAATCATCTATTTGCTGACAAAGATAGGAAAAAGCACAATTGATTTCAATGGAACTGTTACTCCAGAAAAAGTATTAAAAACTAAAACTCATCCACCTAAATGCTTAAAGGTTTGAAGCTGGCGTCAGCCACCAAGGGAGGTGCAGATACACCTGAACAGGTCTCCAGTCCATTACAGGGACACATAGAGACAAACAAGACACACAACCACTCACACTCACACCAAGAGACAATTTAAAATATTCTTGTTTTTCCTTTCAATCGTCTTTTAAAATTTTTATGGTCATTTTTAAGACTTATTTTTGTTTTTATGTTTTGTACTAGAACAGATCTACTACAGTATATAGGCAGCTCCCAGTTTGCTTCCGGCCTGCAAGCCATATCTTTCTGGCCTGTGAACCTGTGCCCCCTGAGCTGTAATTCTTTTACTAAATCCTCGTTTCAATCGTGAGTTGGCGTGGTGTTGCCTATGAGAGTTTAGTAGCATAACTGCAGAAGTTATCAATTTTTTAAAGGCTTAAAAATGTATTTTGTTCCAACATGAAGCTTAACTTTGAAGACCCTGATATTATTTTGAAGACTGTATCTTAAGACATCTTTAAAATTTAAAGTATTGCTCTGTGGAAGCAACATATAAAGAAATAAGGAGAAAAAAAGGTTAAAATCTTTAATAAAGACACTGCAACAATTTGATAACTGCCATATACAGAACCCAATTATCTTTGTTCTCCACATAACATCTAATTAAATTAAGATTTTTATGACTAGAGGTATACATATTCCACAAGAGACTGGAGATGAGAGGACATAATGACCATTAGCCCATAGCTGTGATGGATGCAGGTGGTCCTGGTAACCTGTACATTTGTTTGGGAAACAATATTTAAGTTTTTTAGCAGAACATACTGTACCACAGACAGGATTCCTATGGGTGCTTGAAATCTTTGAAAATGCCTGAATTCTAATATGGTGTTTTCACGACTTAGAAAGTCTTTGAATTTTGAATAAAGTGCTTTGAAACCAGCGATGCACCAAAAAGTCAGCTGAGCTCAGAATCTCCTGATATTCAACATGACCAACCAACACTCAAATGGTGGAGTTTTTTTTCGGTCCATGAACGCACCATCGCTAAGCAGCAATAACAATTCTGACATTTTTCCCAGTCTGTGGACTTACTCAGCATTAAGCTAACAGATCTTCCACGTAGAGGTTTTTACTTTTATAATTTTTATAAGGGAATAGTAATTTTAAGAAATATGTTGTTAGTGTTGGGGTTAAGGATACCCTAATCCTAAAATGGTAATCATAGTTCTTTGAGGTAAATCAGAATATGCCAAAATTGGTATCCAGCAGGTCAGAGTAGCACAAAAGTCAGTAATTAGTATCAGCCCTCAGAACCAGAAAAAAAAACATTGACTTTTATGAGAAAAGGAAGTGACATGTTTGTTTTGAGTAAATATGTACTGTTCACATGTAAATCATCACCAATGTGAGGTGCTGGAAAGTCTTGAAACTCACAGTGAAAGTGCTTAAAGTTTATTTTAGCAAAGGTGAAAATTCATTTTGAAGAAACCTAGTTCTTTCAAACAATATGATAACATGGTCTATGTGAATTATAAAAGCATCAGTCTGTGATTTGAGCTCAGTTCTGTCACCCAGTGAAAGCATTTAATGAATAAAAAGACCAAAAAGGCTCTGATCTGGACTGTTTTACATCATTCAAGAACAAAAACATTTTCTTTTAAACCACAGCCGTTGTTCTCAGTTCTCTGATGTCCATGTCCATGTCATAGGATCAAGTTGGAAAAAAAGAAATTAAAACATCTTGGTTTTTTTTTTATTTCAAGGTTTAATATGTTCTTGTACTGTTTTTGTTTAAATAAAAAAAAATTGGTTTGCAAAAATACATGAAACCAGTCTTTATTTAAATTTAAAATTGTGTCCAAATGACTTTTTTCCTGCTCTGTGCAAAAACAGATGCCCTACTTCAACAGCTAGAAATTACAGTTTATTTTTAACACTCCCATGCACGCCTCAAAGATTATGTTAGTTGACAATTACCTGAAGCTCTTGTTCTGTGTTGCCATATCTCCAGAAGAGGAAGTGGATGTTAATGAATGCTTGTTGTACAAACACACATATTTGTCAGAGTTTAGAACATGTTGGCAAATCAGTTACGCTGCTCCGGGCCTCTAACGTCTGTGGCTCAAAGATATCAGCGTGTACAGAGATGCAATCACAAGGAAATGTGACAAAATGCAGAAACGGTTCAACAGATATATCTTTAAAAAGAAGACATCTGACGTGAGATGATAGGCATCATATTTTGTGTTTGCGGGCAAATTAAATCACTGCAGAAGCAAGATAACAAGCAAAAAGCATGAATGTGAAGTGATTTACTGACAGCATAACATGATGCATATGAAGCAGGACTATAAATATAAATCACATGATCTGTGTTAGAAATTTGTCAATAAAACGGCTAATCATTATTGTTCCTCTGCTGGCTATAAACTCTATGGTAAAAATGCTCAAAATTTAAAATCCTAATAAAAACAATAAGCCTTTGATTTCTTTGTTTTCATCTGTCAGTTAGATTGCCAGAAGCCCATATTTAGCCATAGCCAGAGGAGTCATTTCCTTTTTTATGTAATCATTGAAGGGATTAGAGATTAGGTCTTTTCTTGAATTTTAACCAGTGATGGTAGCCAATATAACATATTACTCATAAGAATGTATTTTTATTGAATTGATGTTACCAATTCTAAAAATAAAAAACAATACAGATGAAGTGACTCCAGGAAAAGACTGTAATGTTATCCAAGAGTCTATCATAAGTTTAAACATCTTAACAGAAACATCTGAATTAGGAAAAAATAAACATTGTAGGAGTTTTAAATGGTTTCTTTTTGCTAAAAACCTCTGCATGCAGCTCCATTTCGATCACAGTTATGTAACTTAAAAAGCATTTTTAACTTCACCAAACCAAGTTATGTAATATTTAATATGCAGAGCAATATTGGTATTCCAACTTTATTTGTCATACCATGCTCAGGTGTGTACAAGTGGCTTTGTGACACTTTCCTTTGCCACAGTTCACAGCAAAACCTGATATCAGTTCAGTCTTTTACAGAGAATGGTGAGCTAATATAATGGAACAGCTGTGTAAAATGCTTGTGACAATTTTATCTAAACTTTTATGACGATTTGAGTAAAAGTGAAATTTAGCTGCTCCTCTTTTTTGAACCGCCACCTTACCGTGGTGGATTTTGAGGGCCCAGGAGCTATGTTGTCTGGGGCACTTTTGCCCCTGTTAGGGTCTCCCATGGCAAATCGGTCCTAGGTGAAGGGTGAGATAAAGAGAGGTTCAGGAGATCTTTCATGGACTTACAATCAAAGAGCTTGAGTACCCAAGCCTGGGGTTGGAATCCATGAGTGAGCGTGTGGTAGCTGGGCTTTCACCCAGGGGGACCGTCTGGGCCCGGCCCAAATTGGTTACATGGGCTCATTTAACTGTGGGCCCACCACCTGCAGGAGGAACATGAAGGGTCCAGTGCAATGTTGATTGTGGATCAGGTAGCAGACCAAAGGGGGAGTTTTGGCAGTCTGATCCCTGGACACCAAAACTGACTATTAGAACATGGAACATCACCTCTCTGGCGAGGAAGGAGCTGGAGCTTGTGGAAAAGGGTTTAAGAACAGATGCAAGCAGCTAAAATAAGCTTCCCATGTAGAATGGCTCAGCCTTTGTCAGAATGATTCGGCTGAAACCTCAGTGAGTTTGAGTGTAGCATGCTTGCTGGCTCAAACGTGGCAGTAGTTAGCGTTGAGTGGTAGCGTCGCATGCTCGTTAGTCTCGGAGCAGCTGCACGGGACTCAATGGGAAGCGAGACCATTTAGCTACTCCGTTAGTAAGTAGTGGAAACTGACTTGTGGATGGAATGAAGCCCGGAGGCCTGAGCGGTTGAACGCCTACGGCGCTGAATGAATGGGCCACTGATTGGATGATTGGCTGGCTGGATGGATGGAATGCTGACTGAAAGGGAACAAACCGGAACAAAGAGCTGGCACGGGTAATGGCAGACTGGATGGTTCAGATAGAAGTAGCGGAGTGAACTGGATCGCTGAGCTGGAACAAACCATAGCGAGCTGGAATGGCGAGCTGGAGCGGTGAGCTGACTCGGCTAGCTGGTTAGCTATCTGGAACGATGTCTGAGCCCTACTTCCTGGGTCAGAGGTCCTTTTATAGTGGAAGTGGAGCCAGAGGGATGATGGGAAATGGAGTCTTGGAGGGAAGAACGCTCCGGAGGAGAGGAACCGTGACAGTACCCCCTCCAGGGGCGGTTCCAGAAGCCCTGGAAAGACAGGGATGCAGAACAAGACGAGCAGGGGGAAGGGATCCGGAGGAAGGTTGGTTGAGAGACTTGGAGCGAGCACGGATGTCGCCGGCCGGGGTAACCTCCTTAACATCCGTAGTCATAGTGGCCACATAGCGTCCGTGTGAAGTCCACATGGCCGAACTAGGTGAGGAGTGGGCCCTTGCTGGCTTACATAGCGATGGGGGCCATGGAGAAGCTCCGAGTGAGGAGCCGTAGAAGGCTCTGAAGGGCGGAGCCGTGGAAGACTCTGAAGGGCAGAGCCCAGAGGGAGGTTGGTGACAAGTTGATAGACTGGTTGATAGACTGGTTGATAGTCCGTCAGGGCGGCCCTCAGATCTGCTCCAGCGGTCCGAGAGGTAAACGAAAAGCTCCCAGGTTAACGCCGTATGGAGCAGCCGGAAAGCGACGACAGCAGCCTTCAGCTGGAGCACCGTGTTGTTTTGCGAGTAAAGACAGTGGTCCTGGCGATCTGCTACTGAGCGTAGGTGGGTCAGACCAGAACACACCTGCTCAAACTCAACTGGGTCGGTTGTGGGCTCAGATATCCTGTCAGAATGATTTGGCTGAAACCTCAGTGAGTTTGAATGTAGCATGCTTGCTGGCTCAAATGCGGCAGTAGTTAGCTCTGAGCGATAGAGTCGCATGCTTGTTAGTCTCGGAGCAGCTGCACGGGACTCGATGGGAAGCGAGACCGTTTAGCTACTCCGTTAGTAAGTAGTGGAAACTGACTTACTTGTGGATGGAATGAAGCCCGGAGGCCTGAATGGTTGAAAGAGTGAAGCCCGGAGGCCTGAGCGGTTGAGCAGCGGCTACGGCGTTGAATGAATGGGCCGCTGATTGGATGATTGGCTGGATGGATGGAACGCTGACTGACAGGGAACGAACCGGAACAAAGAGCCAGCGCGGCTAATGGCAGACTGGATGGTTCAGGTAGAAGTAGCGGAGGGAACTTGATCGCTGAGCTGGAACGAACCATAGCGAGCTGGAACGGCGAGCTGACTCAGCTAGCTGGTTAGCTATCTGGAACAATGTCTGAGCCCTACTTCCTGGGTCAGAGGTCCTTTTATAGCGGAAGTGGAGCCAGAGGGATGATGGGAAATGGAGTCTTGGAGGGAGGAGCGCTCCGGAGGAGAGGAACCGTGACAGCCTTAGAGATACAGTGAGTAGAGCCACTGCTACTTGTCATTGAAAGAAGTCACCTCTGCATGTTTTAGAGGTATTCCTGCTTTAAAACACCTGATGTAGTTGAACATGTCATCAGGCTTCTACAGAACTTGATGGCATGACAAGCAGGTAATTCAGTCAATCGAATCAGGTGACTTAACATGAAAACATCTAAAACATGCAGGACAGCTGATGAGGCAGAGGGCCCACTAGATGGCGTGTTTCTCATTACTGGAGCCATCTGAGCTCAACATAGTGTTTACTGTGGTTTTGATGTGTATGTGTGGGTGTATGTGTGCCTGGGAATGGGTTTTGGACTGGGAGGGGAGAGTGTCATAATTGTTCTATGTGTGGGAAAGGGAGGGAATGTGGGTTGTATGGGTCATTTTAATCTGTCAAGCACTTTGTGTTGCTCGCTGGGGCATGAAAGGTGCTATATAAATAAAGTTTGATTTGATTTGATTTGACAGTGGGCCTTGAGAACCAAGGTTGCCTCAGTTAAGACACCTGCAAGAATGTCTCCTGGTTGCCTCCTCTCTATGAAGGTTTTCCAAGCTCATCCCAATGGACACACATGATGCAATCGAATCGGTAGCTGCAGTTATTAAATTAAATCCAGACACACCTGTTTATAACATCTTTGGACCAATAAAAAACAATCCATTTGACGATCACATCAAACGTCTGCAAGAAGTTTCGTTTCTTGAGGTTTCTACAGTTCAAAATAACAGTAAAGTTTAAAAAGATAGAAATGTCCATAGGACACTTTTTAATCCAACTCATGCTAAATCATATCGTATCATGATTAAGAGCTGAATCTTATTGAATTGGTTTTAACTACTCGTGTATCTTATAGTATATAGTATTGAGATACATGTTGCATCAGACCAGATGATCAACACTATTTATTAGTATTACTATAACTATTTGAATAAAAATTAAATTTTCATTTATATTTTTTTAGTCTGTATCACCCACAGTTTTGCCTCTAAACAGTCCATGTAAAAGCACGAAACACAACCTGACATGTCCATTGCTTCCCATATGATCCATTTTTCATTCAAATGGCTCACGTTCTGCAGCACTCAAGCACTCACCTTCTCGCAGCATTTCAACCCTCTCCTCTTTTTCGGCGCTAATCATTGACCCAATTCAAATAGGAATATTATTGTTGGATGATTTTCCACTTCAACCATTAACTCAAGGGAACATCCTTTTCAGTTAAGCAGCACAATAAAAGGAGAGCACCGAATGCTTTAAAATGGATCCAGAGACCCATTATACCAGAGCCTCAGAGCTGCTGTTCCAGTTCACAGCTGTAATATTCAGTAATAATAATTATTCATCCAAGATGTTTCTAGACGACCGGATTTTAACTCTGTTCAAACGGAACGCCCATCACACACTGACATACTGGAGCGTTTTCTTTAGCTTTGGACTCTGCATAGCCTTTCTGGGACCTACGATTTTGGACTTGCAGTGTCAGACGAACTCAACACTGAGTCAGATTACTTGGGTTTTCTTTGCTCAGCAGTTCTGCCTGTTGGTTGGCAGCTCTGTTGGTGGTGTTTTTAGGAGAACGTAAGTATCACAAAAAGCTGCTCGGTTGTTTTAGGAACATAAATGATCTAAAAGAGTCTGTTCTTTGTTATAACTGGACTTGTCTCTTAATTTTCTGTTAAAGGCTGTTCAGCGCTCTAGCTGCCTTATTCGTCTCTGCTCTCACCATCTCTGTCATATTTGCCATCATCCCTGTGTGTAACAACGTCCTCGTGCTGGCCGTCGCCATGGCCGTCTCCGGTTTGGCGATGGGTATTATTGACACTATTGCTAACATTCAACTGGTGACCATCTATCAGAAGGACTCTGCTGTTTTTTTACAGGTAAAAAAAATTTAACACATTGCAGACTGTGTCTAATATAAAGGGATCGAATGTTACATCTTTTGTTTTCTATATGAAAGATGTTCAATAGGAGCACATTGTTGGGTTAGGAGATAATTATGTGCTGTAGCTGTTTAAAAACTGCAGCTGTTTAATGTCTTTGGCCTTTCCACACTTCTGCAGGCTCTGCACTCCTTTATTGGGTTTGGTGCCCTGGTGAGCCCACTGATTGCAGATCCTTTCCTCTCGGAGACTGGCTGTGGGAATCACACAGGGAACGAGACTGAGATCATACATCACTTCAGGAACATGCTGAGAGACAGTCCGATTGCAGAACACAACATAACTCAGAGCCACCTGCCTCACGGGGGAGGGGAGGAGGACGAGTCCATTGTGCACTACGCCTTCTGGATCATGGCACTTATAAATGTAGGAAGCTGAACAGAAAATCCAGGACATCATTTATCTGTATCTCTTTTTTTTTATTCTCAAAAGAAGAAAAGGTTTTTCAAAATAATAATTTAGATCTTTTTTTCCTGCACTCGTAGCTGCCTGTGCCCCTTGCTGTTCTGTTTCTCATGTATCGGGAACAGTTAATCCCATGTTGCCCCAGTACCACACCACGACTTTTGGACAAAGATGAACTAGCCATGGAGAGCCAGCAGGAGGCTGAGGGCCCAGACACGGAGCAGAAGGAGCATGAAGCTGCAGGTACAGATCGGAAATTTGACTTGCATTCATTCTAAAGGTTGAATACTTGGCTTGGATTTTATTTGTAGAAACTACAACTAAATATATATATATTGCATCTATTACAGACCATGGGAGTGTCTTCAGCTGCTGTCAGAATGATAACCTGCGCGGGCTGCCAGTATCCTTCTTCATGATTCATATCCTGGGAGGAATGGTGCTCTTTATGACCGATGGCATCGTGGTGAGTGATGGGCACAGATAAATCACATTTCACTCAAATCATTTTTCATATAAATGTTTATTTGACTAAGATCTGCATCTCAAGGCTGTATGAAAGACCTGCGTGGTTTTTGTCTCAGGGTACGTATGCTGGTTTTGTGTACACCTACGCCGTGGCACCACCAATATCGTTGCCTAACAAGACGGCAGGTTACCTGGCGAGTATCTTTTGGGCAGCGATCACAGCGGGGCGCCTCTTATCCATACCTCTCTCATATCGTTTCCAGCCTGTGAGACTACTCATGTTCAATCTGGTAAGGCCATCCTCATGGTCATCTATTCATTATACAGCTTATTAGATACAGTGCTCCAAAAAGTATTAGCTTTTTGTCACCTCTAAATGTTTCAAATAAAATTCAATACCAGACAAAGATAACGTAAGTAAATACAACATGCCATTTACAAAAGAAGATTTCATTTATTAAGAGAAAAGCTATCCAAACCAACCTGGTTCTATTTGGAAAAGTTATTCCCCCCGTTGATAAATCAGAATTAAGTATATTTTGACAAGTTTGATGCACAGAAGGAATTTAAGTCCAGTCTAATTTTTGCTCTTATATGCATGTTCACTTTTTCAGAACAATAAATTACTAGTTAGGTACAGATAATTAGAAGCCTGTATTTACAGGTAATATATACATTAAAGTTTCTTGTTTCTCAGTCTTGATGTAGAGTGTTCTCTAGTGCCAACTGGAGAGGAGAGGTGAAAAAAATCAGAAGGGTCACTGTTGATTGACCATGATGGACTGACAGAGGACAGACTGGATTGTGTCATTGTAAAAGCTAATCAGGTTAGATTTCCTGAGTTGCTGCAGGAAGTACATCCTCTGCTGGGCCTTCCTAATAACTGCATCTGACCATTTCAGGTCCTGGGTGATGGTGGTACCCAGAAACTTGATTGTGGCCATCACAGACACAGTGCTGTTGAGAATGGTGATGGGGACAGAGGTGGGGGGGCTCCTCCTGAAGTCCGCTGCTATCACCAAAGTTTTCAGTGTTGAGCTCTAAGTGGTTCTGACTACACCAGAGGACCAGCTGTTCCACTTCCCATCTGCATGCAGACTAATCACTGTTCCAGATGAGGTTGATGACTGTTGTGTCATTTTCAAATTTCAGGAGTTTAATGAAAGATGGATCACTCCAGGTGCAGTCATTTGTATTAAGGGAGAAAAGCAGTGGGGGCAGCACACATCCCTGGGGGCCACCAGTACTGCTGGTTTGGGTGCTGGAGGTCATTTTCTCCATCCTGCTGCCTGTCTGTCAAAAGGTTTGTGATCCACTGACAAGTGGATCTGGTCCTGGAGCCTTCTTGGGCCTTTGTCTTTTAAAGATCTAATATACCTCGTCCTTCCAGGTCTTCAGATGGGCGGGGGGGGTACTAGTGAGCAATGGGTATTATCAGGGCAGGTGGTTGGTGTGAATGACAGCTTCTTAAACCAGTGGAACTCATTCTGGTCCTCTGTTTGTTGATTCCCTGGGAGAATGGGTTCCTGTGGTGATGTATCTCAGGCCTCGCCAGACTGAAAGGAAGTTGATGGCTGAGAAATGACTTTTCAGCTCCTCAGAGTAACACTTCTGCTCTGATTTCTTTATTTAATGTTTTGCTGACCTGGTTGTGCAGGAATCTGTCCCCAAAGTTGTATCCTTGTTTCTTCAAAGCCACCTCAGTTTGGGAGCAAACCAAGGTTTGTTGTTATTGTATGTGCAGAAGGTTTTGGTTAGGTACACACAAGTCCTCATAAACGTTGGAGTAACAGGTTACAGTGTCAGTGAGTTCATCCAGGTTTGATGGAGCAGCTTCAAAAACAAACCAATCAGTGCAAGTTCATAAGCAAACCTGTAGTTACAGTCAGATATGATGTCAGGTGCTGCTTTGTTGCTTCAGGACCTGGAGCACCTGCTGTAATTGATGGAACCATGAATTCTCCAGAAAATCCTGAAGGATAATGTCTGACTTTTGATCTTAAACAGGTCGTTCATGTTGGAAAACCCTCCAATATGGTTGAATTGAAACAATTCTGTAACGAAGAGTAGGACAAAGTTCCTCCACAGAGATGTGAGAGACTCATTATTAGTTATCACAAACACTGGATTGCAGTTGAAATCATTAAAAAACAGCATTTTGTTTTTACTCAGGTTATCTTAGTCTGATAGTTCTTCACAGCGCCGTATATAAAATGAAACACTAATGGTAAATGTTCCTGTAGGCAGGAGCCATCGTGACTGTGCTGATGCTGCTGATCTTCTACACCAGCAGTATCTTTCTGTTTGTGGGAACTTGTTTATGTGGACTTTTCCTGAGCAGCATATTCCCTTGCATGCTTGCCTATACTGAAGACATCCTTGAATACCAGGGTATGATTACGTTTTAAACCACACATCAACAATGCATCAGCAGTGGGATCAAAGACAGATATTTTGAGCATGGATTTGTTTTTGCAGGTTGTGCAACCACAGTCCTGGTGACGAGTGCAGGGATGGGAGAAATGGTGATGCAGGTTCTGGTTGGCTCAGTGAGTCCGAGTTTTCTTTTTAAAATTACAAATAAACTATAACGGTACAGAATTAAACTCATAATCACAAAAATAAATTCCCTTTCAGTAATGTTACTGTCTTATCCACAGATTATTCAGACTGAAGGCAGCTACAGCTTCCTGCTGTGTGGAATGATAATCGCTTGCATCGGATTTGTTCTCTTCATCGGTCTCCTGCTGTTCCATCGAATGCACAGAAATTACCTCACAGGTACAATATCTTCCAGAATCCTCAAATGCTGCTCAGAAACCAGCAGCTGTAGATGTGCTAAAGGAATGATTGCTTTTGTTTCTCTTCACTTTCTTTCCACATCCCAAAAAGGAACATCAAAAAAGTCAGCGATGGTGGAGGAAGCAGCAACAGAGCAGGATGTGTCGGCCAAAACAGAACAAAAGGAGGACAAAGAAACTAGCTGAGAGGCTGCAGTTTAAAAGATTTATTAACATCGTCACCAGTTCATTTTTCTTTTGTTGTTTTTTCTTCTTTTTTTGTAAATTATAAGTAATATTCATCAAACTTTGGGTTAGTGTTCTGCTTTATTTGGTGTGAGTGTCAGATTTATTTCATACCAGGATTGATTATCACTAAGAACATTTATGTTCTTGTGCTTTTGCTCATGTTGGCAGGCAGCCTTATAGAAAAAAACACGTGAAATTAACATGTTTTTTATATGTGACCACATGGGTTCACGTGAACATATTGAAAATGTTCTAAAATCACATTGGAAACATGCAGAACATGTGTTTACATGTGATTTAATGTGTTTTGCATGCTAATTTAACATGTGCTTTATGTGTTAGTTTAACATGTTCCAAATTCACAAAGAAAATATATGGAAAACATGTTTGTCACATGTTATTTCTACGTTCATGTGTTCTGTTATGTAAAAGGGGGTGTGTATATTGTTTTTCCAATTCAAATAAGCAATTCGGAAGCTTATCTTTGCTTTAAAAGTCAACAGTTTCTCACGTTTGAAATCTATGTAACATGTCAGGTAGAACTTTGTCCTCAGGCGTTAGCTCCACAGAATCCAGTTCAAATGTCAGGTCGACTCCTCTAGCCATCAAAGGGTTAGTGGCGAATCTATAACTTCAGCTTGAGAATCAGCTGTAACAACATAATAACCTACTGCTTTGACAGGATGCTGTTTCAGACATGGATTTCACAGTGAGACCTGTTATGATCTTTAACTGGTAGCTTTTTAATTGGGATAGCTCACTCACTGGTTCACTGCAGTCTTATCTGGTCCCAATTTTCTCTATCTTTGATTTTAAAAAGAAGACACTTCAGAGAAACATTAATTGTCACAAAGGTTGCTGCCTCAGTTTTCATGATGGCATGTTTGCCACCCCTCCCAAGAATAAAAGCCCCTAAAGTTGATCCAGCTGCACCAGAAAACTTGCTCAGGAACCAAGTATCTGCAGCACAGAAAGGAAAAGACCTCTGGGCAGCAAAGAAGTCACTTCTCTCCAAGAAAGCCATCAGGAACAGACTGATGTTCAGAAGGTGCAGGGATTGGACTGCTGAGGACTGGGGGAAAGTCGTTTTCTCTGATAGTCTCTTTTCATATTTGTTTGGAAAAAAGATTGTCTAGAGAAAAAAAGCTGAGTGCTACCATCAGTCCTGTACCCTGAGAACATGTGTGGGGTTGTTTCTCAGCCAAGCTCACTCACTCATGGTATAGCTTCAGAACACAAGGGAACCTAAACATCCTCCAAGAGGAACTCCCAACATTTATTCTTTGCAAATGTCAATAAAAGCATTTGGAATATGTGAAATGCTTGTAATTATACTTCAGTAAACCATAGAAACATCTGACAGCAAGGTCTGAAAATACACTGAAGCAGCAAACTTTATGAAATCCAAAACCTGTCATTCTCAAACCTTTTAGACTAGTAGTTTAACGGTTTATTTCACAAGAACAGTGTTAAGTTACGTTTATTTATTTATTTGGCAGACATACAACATACAACTTTTAACCTATAGGGCATGTTGTGATCTGAGGGGAAAACCGGAGTACCTGGAGGAAACCCACGCATGCATGGGGAGAACATGCTAACTCCATGCAGGGATTTGAACCTGCTACCTTCTTGCTGCGAGGCAACAATGCTAACAACTGCGCCATCATACAGCCCAATGTACATTAAGGAACATCAGAAATTTTTTAAATAATCCAGAATCATCCAAATAGGCTACTTTACATTTGTTGACCTTGGAATTATGTTAAAAGTCACCCTAAGATAAAATACAGCATAAAAAAACCATTAAATGAACAAAACAAACTCTATACGTGTAAGTATTAAAAATATGGATTTAAAGCAACAAAGAAATGTCAGCCAGGTCATTCTAGTATTTAACCCACTGAATTAGAGGAAACACAAGTGGCATCGCTCACTAATCATGTTGCTGCCAAACCATAAGAAGCTAAATGTCAGGATACTGATTGTGTTCTGACTCTGAAATAGAGCAGCAGAGGTTAACATGATGACTTCAACAAGCTGACATTCATTATTATAAAGTGCTTATTTTCAAGTTTTGTGCAAGAACACATATTGCTTCAAATGCTCGCCAGCCCTGCTCAGTCTGATAAGCAGACTGATGGAGTTGTGTCTTGTTGCTCTGCTTGGCCTCGGTCTCACAGGCTGCTCTCATCTCCTGTTGAATGTCATCACTTATAAAATATTTAGCACTGAACTTCAGATTCCATTTCAAGGTTTTGCTGTGGACACCCCATGAGGATTTACTGTGGCTCTGTCTTATTTTCAGTCCGGTGCAAACTTATTTAAAACCTTACCAAGAGTAAAATTCCAGCAGAAAACCAGACAAATCTGCAGGGAAACAGAGATAATGCTCTTTCTCTGGAACTGGAAGCCTTCCTCTTCTTGCATTCAGTGTCACCATTTGCAGGAAGTTAAATTAGGAGAAGAAATTCATTCAAGCAAATCATAAATGTCTGAAGGCATGTAGAACCAATATTTTCTAATCCAACAATAAAAAGAGTCTCCAGATTGTCATTTTTACACATCATTCTACTGCAAAAGCTATAAAAACAGCAATTCCCTTTGTGATTTACATCTATTAGTATATTATTTTTATGATTTGATCTGACTGATGGTGTCTCTTAATTTCTTATTCTCACTTCTCAAGAGATCCTGGGTTTGAATTCCTGACAAACCTTCATTTTGTCATAACTTGATTCAACAGCCATGAGAAAACCTGGGAAAGATGCAGAACTGAATGAATATTAAATGTTTTATTATAATGAAAATACATTTTAAAAAAAGATGGACTATGGTAGTCAGTATGATCAGAAGTCAAACGAATATAAATTTTAAATACTTTCTATCAAATGCAAGCTCAAAAAGAGACTAAGATCAAAATGTAACTGCATTAATTTCATTTATTTTATTTGCAAAAGACAAGATTATTAATCTAATCATTCAAGTGTACATATTCACTATTATAAGATGCAGTCTTATTTAATGTTGGAATTATTTGAAGTGACATGTCAATGTATTAAATAAAGTAAGAAAACAGAGATAAGTTTGATTGATGTGCCTGAATCTGTGAGATGAAATATGGATTTTGTCTACGCTGTACATTTACTGTAGAGCAGTGGCAGAAAACATTAGCAGTCATCTCACAAATTAAAGGCAAATTGTGTTTGAGGACCTATTTAGTATTTAGATATGTGATGATAAGTGTGTTTGACATCCCTGGTTGTGCTGAGAGAAGGTTTGAGATAATGTCATAAAGATTGATTCAAATCTGAAGCAATCATAGCAAAAATGGGGAAATTTGCCTAATCATAGCGTTTGTGTTTGTTTCTTGATTTATCTTGATTGGAACAGTTTATGTGATGGTTTTTAAAGTGCCCATGACATGGTTTTCCATGTTTTCTGACTTATCTATCATGTTGCAACGTTGAGTTCTCACCTTAAACCTGCCAGAAAGAGCAAAAAACGGCGTCCATCTGTCTCCTAGTCCAGCCAGTGAGAAGCTCTTCAAGATTTCAGACCCAGGTTTCAAACAGTTTTTTTCACTCCAGCCCGCTATGAGGTCATAGTGATCCGGACTTGCTTATATGGTAAATTCTCCGCCCACATGCACGTTCACGACAACTGGAGCGAGGAAGTGCCGCCGCCATTGCCCATAGACCGTGTAGTGTTTAGTTTCAGTTTCGTTTCTCTTTCACGCTACGGCACTGCCCCCTGCTGCAGCAGAAGTGTCAGGCTGCCAAATAAGGAGAAACCCAGCAGAACCGGAAGGCGGCGCTTTCTTCTGATCTCTGAGTTGCTCGTTAGGAAATAATTACAGCGTATTTTGAGTTATAATGGTGCAACGCTAATCTAGAGGCATCAAAGATTACACCTGTTTAATATAAAGTGATTTAAATATGGAGTCACAGGCACTTTAAGACATTTTTGTTCTAGAAATCACCTTGGCTGTGGCACAGTGCTCCAAAACAAATTGTGTTTCTTTTATAAAACAAGGTAAACATATCAACCAGCTAAAAATTAGAGTCCAATTAAAATGAGTTCAAGACTAAATCAAAGGGAATCACTGAAAGACAGTTCCTGTGGTTCTTTTAATTAGATTTCTTAAATCTTTATAAATCATTGATGTTTTTCTGTCCTGTATTTTATACCAACTTAAACCATGCCTTTGTTAGGCTACAAAAAAAAACTGCCAGTTTTTCTTCAAAAACCAGAAAAAGTTGCAAAACTAAAATAACTTTCATCAGAAGTTTGAGATAGTTCTGCTTTACTGTAGACAATAAAGATAAATATATTTTTACCTCGATGAAGTATGACCACAATGGACAGGAGACCTCATTGGTGAGCACTTGGTGGTGGACTCTTGAGAATTAGGTTGGGCTCAAAATGAAGAAGAAACAAGGAGCCACCTCCGTGTGGGCCCACCATCTGCAGGGAGAAGCAGCAGAATGGGTGCAGTGTAGGATGAGAGACAGGTGATGGCAGGACCTGGGAATGATGCTCCCTGCTGTCATAAACTGGTTTTCACCTCTGTGGCAGGCAAAGAACCAGAGCTCATGTGTGAGGTTGAGCAATACCAAAGATAGTTGGGCTCACCTTTATGCAGAGCTTAGGCTGGACTCTTTTCTACTTGCCCAAGGAAAGGGGAGTCTAGGGCGGGTGTGGGATACTCACAATTCCCTGGCTGAGCACCCCCAGGAGGAGATATTGTCAGGTGGTAAATAAAGCAACGACCTCCTTAATCCAGTCACCATATCTTCCACTGAGAAGACAGAGTCTGAAGACTTGGGGGTGTTGAATCTATCATACTGGCAGAGGTCACCAAGGTAGTTTGAAAAGTCCCTGGTGTCAGGACACCAGTGGAGGATGAGATTCATCCTGAAATGCTGAAGTCTGTGGTGGGACTGTCATGGTTGACACACCTCTGCAATGTCTGTGCCTGCAGAGTGGTAGACCTCTTTTCACAAAGAAGGGCCAGATGGTGTTCCAACTACATCCATCCATTTTCTATAACCGCTTCATCCTCCACTGAGGGTCGCAGGGAGCCAGTGCCTAACTCCAGCATCCCAGGGCGAGAGGCAGGGAACGCCCAGGGCAGGTCGCCTGTCCATCACAGGGCCACACACCCACTCACACCTAGGGACAATTTAGAGACACCAATAGACCTGACATGCATGTCTTTGGCCTGTGGGAGGAAGCTGTAAAACTCAGAGAAAACCAGAGAATGCGAGAAAACAGCTGGAAAACTCAGAGAAAACCAGAGAATGTGAGAAAACAGCTGGAAAACTCAGAGAAAACCAGAGAATGCGAGAAAACAGCTGGAAAACTCAGAGAAAACCAGAGAATGCGAGAAAACCCACGCATGCATGGGCATGTGGCCACTTGCATATATACCTCAGTACAACGTAGTGGAATTTGTGCTCTGCATTTGACCTATCCCTGAGGGAGCAGAGGGCAGCCATTTTTGGTGGCACCCGGGAGGCAGTTGGAGGTTCAGTATCTTACCCAAGGACACTTTGACACATGGCTGGGCCAGGGTTTGAGCCCACGCTCTCCTACATGGGAGGTGATCTCTCTTGCCACTGAGCCATGGCCACCCCAAGTATATATGGCATTCTAACATATCTTTAGAATTTTTTGAGCCAAGGTTGTTTTAAATGCCTGAAAATAAACTTTTAATTTGTCACTGATCTGCAGCAGTTTCTCTCCCGATCTGTGAAGCCATAAGTATTGCTCTGGTCAGAGGATTACTTCCTATTTCTAGAGACAGTGATGTATGGTCCTTCTTGTAGATAAAGAACTGATAGATCGCCACTTCAGAATGATCAAAATATCCTTTTAAGGCAGTAGAATGTACTGAGGCAGAGTGACCGAAAAGCCTGGTTTAAGAGTCAGATGGATGCAATAATTCTGGAGTAGTGAGGTAATCCATTTTAAATGTATAATCTGAAAATCCAGCATTTTACAAAGTCTAATCAGAATATGCAGCTGAGTGTTGATTAGAAGGGAATCTAATTACAGAAATATGTGAAACTGCTCCTCATGAGAGCTGGCAGTTGGCTCTTCAGTGCCACCTGCTGTTAAAGATTGTGGGTTATGAAACTTTGGGTTTATGTTTAAATAAAATAAAAGCATTAAATGACTCCATGTCAGGGTTGGGATCGTATAGGCAAAAAAGGCTTTACAAAAAAAAGCATATTTTCCTCAATACTCACTTGATTACATAACCCTATAGTAGAGAAGAGGAAGTCCCTAATTCCTGTACGTGTTGCTTTTGCGTTACATTGGGTTTCTTTACACCACATGACTTCAGGGATATTTGTTTGCTTTCTGAATGGTCATTTTTGGAAAGAAATCATTTTTACTGCAACTTTGCAATAAAATAATGAAATACTGCATGTAGTAGAAAGTATTTTTGTTTGTTTGTTTGATTCAGCTGAAGTTCCCAGTTTGTTGTGGCTGATAAGAGTGGACTCACCTCAGATGGATCCAGTGGATTGGTGACATATCTTGTATGACTTTAAATTCAAGGAAAACACTAAGAACTGGTGCATAGGCCCTGTATATGAGCTGTGAGTGATAGTGGTGAAGACCTTCAAAATTGACCCAATGATAGGTGCTTCATCACTGGGGGAATATCTTGAGTATTTCTTGAATTGTGTATATTCTAACATCTCATGCCTACACAAATGTCTCCCTCCTCCACCTGAGCCAATTAGACAATTTATAACTTGTTTTGTTTCTAGCATATACTTAGTACTTCCCTCATCAGAACAACAAAGACTATCATAATTGTTACAATTTGGCCTGAGGAAGCGCCGTCCCAGGTGCAGCCAGGACTGCTTTGAAACCCTGACTGGGATCTGTTCAGAGGAGTACACTGAAGCTGTTCTGTTCCATATATTAGATGCTGTGCTGACAATGTTGCAGGCCATAAGCAAGTAGATCAACTGAACCAAAATGTTATTGCTGCTGAAAAAAAACGTAAGAAGATTTTTAAATTAAAGTAGACTTTATCAGGGCAAATTTACAAATTATAAACAACAGTGAGCTAAAAGTAAATTTTCAATCAAAATGGGTTGAAAATGACATGGTGGGAATGGAGGGCCTCCTCATGCCTCCTTTTTGCCTTGGGCCACAAAATGACTAAATCCTCCTCTGGAGGCAAGCTGAACTAAATATTAGATTACATCACCTTGATTTACCACTTCTGTCGTTACCAGACCTGACTGTACTCGTCTACTAATGCAGAGGCTGTTCATTCAGGAAAGGATGCAAGGTCAGAGGGATGTGAGGTGACGTCACCGCTCCTGCTGCATGAACCACTTGGAACCACTCGCGGAAAATAATGTGAAGACCGCAAACATAACAACAGAGAGTTAGCTTTCAATATAAAAGCTCATGAATAAATATTTGCACATCTGAAAGTATAAACAGGGACAAATAGTTTCGATTAAAATATATACATAAACACTTTTGATATCCATGTATCACTATGGCTCTTTTATCGTGTATTATGTGGATTTAGGCGTTATAATTTGTGCAAGGTGTTTTATTTTGAAATAGCTTCCGGTGTTGTATTGGGAATCTGTACTCGGCTCCTCTGACTGAACCAAGTTTTTGCTCGCTGGTGCCAACGCCCGGCGAAACAAACAGCTAATTTACCTACGACTGGACGCCGGTATGTAGGCCAGACGTATATTCCTCTGTTTTTGTTAGGTTATTTGAGGATTCCGTCTCTTTTTCCATCGTTCGTTTAGCTCAAGTTGAGTTTTCTAGCAGCAACCAACACGTAAACTAACGCTAGCTGGCTGGTGGCTAAGCTAACTTTGTGGTTAGCATTGTGCGGCGATAGCTTTAGCATAGTTTGTTATGCGATACACAAACATTATTTTGATACAATTTGTTACTGGTTAAAGTAAAGAACGTTACAATGTATTGTTGATTTAAAGCCATTTTCCTAATTAGTCACTTCAGCCAAGTTAATTAAATGATAAACATAATTCGATAACGATAGCCTCCAGACTGTTTAGATGATAATGGGGTGTGACTTAATAAGTCAATGCGAGTAAATACGGTATTTCCCTGGGACCCCGCTGGTTCGGCAGGCTAATAGTGTCTTTTTTATGCAAGACACGCCCTACATTATATAGAATCGTTATTTCTATACCAAATTAAATGTGAAATGGCCTAACATTTGAGAGATATCACCTCCCCCTCTTCCTGCAGCTAACGAAGTTGCCAGCAGCAGCAGAAAGCGCAGAGATGCAGACTATCAAGTGTGTGGTGGTGGGTGATGGAGCAGTGGGAAAAACCTGCTTATTGATTTCATACACCACCAACAAGTTTCCTTCTGAATATGTGCCAACAGTAAGTCCCATCAGATGACATGTTGATCACAGATCACACATATTTTCATACATTGACTCTCCTTTTATGTAGGGTTTATTCTGCATGCATGTGCATATGTGCACACATTATTTCTCTCCTTAATGCTAGCTGATTGAATTCTTCTAATGTCTACCACTTTAACAGTTTATTATGATATTATTTGTTCATATGTGTGTGTGTTTGTGTACCACCTTCTGAGGCATCTCAGCCAGGTCATGTTTGTAAATGAGAACTGGTTCTCAAAACATTTGACCTGGTATAATATTTTTTTAAATGTTATTATGCATAAGTTGAGAAAATCTCTCAAACTAAAGAACTCATTTAGCATCTTTGATTGCAGGTGTTTGACAACTATGCAGTCACTGTAATGATTGGGGGTGAGCCATACACCCTTGGCTTATTTGATACAGCAGGTATGGTGTTTTCTGTTTTTATATTCACCTTCCATTTTCCACTTGATTTTAAAGCACTATTAAACATCAACAAAGGCTGATCAAAATGCCGCATAAAAACAAAACATAAGAACAAGCACAAGACAAAGGTAAAAAATAAACAAATTAAAGTAAAAATTATTAAACACGGGTAAAAGTTATGAAGAGGTCATTGTCATAGGCTCACATTGGGTTGAAGGTCAGGAATAAAATGGAGTTTTTAAAAAGATTGACAGACGGGAGGTGAAGGAGCCTATGCAGAGGTAAATTATCCCAGAGTTTTGGGCCTGCAACAGAAAAAACTGGAGTGTAATATGTTAACATAGCTGTGGTGAGAGGACATTAGAGCTTTATAAATAAGTAGGGTGATTTTGAAACAGATTCTACTTTCAATTGGTAGCCAGTGCAGAAATCGGATAACTGGCGTGATGTGTTCATATTTCTTTGTACCAGTGAGAATCAAATGGCAGCATTTAGAATCAGTATAAGTCTGCATTACAGCAGATTTTTGTAAAAAGGCTGATGTCTGTCTGTCTATTGAAGTTCACTTTCCTAGACTTAAAATCATCAATAGATCTAAGCTACTTGGTATGGCTCTTTTGGATCAGATATAAATGAGGTAATTCAAGTAATAAATAATAAACTGATAAGAGTTTAAAAACTGGTTTGACATAAGCAGATTAACACTGAATCTTAACAAGACAAAATTTATTTTGTTTAATGGCAGAAAAAACATTGATGTATCGCAAAAAATTGATGGGGTGGAAATGCAAAGGGTGAAAGAAACCAAATTTTTAGGAGTCATATTTAATGAAGATCTTAACTGGAAGTCACATATAGGGTATATAAAAGGTAAAAGTGCCATAGCTGTATTACATAGAGTTGGGCGGCGTGTAGCTCAGTTGGTAGAGTGGCAGGTCTGGCAACTGGAGGGTCACCAGTCGTGTCCTTAGGCAAGACACTTCACCCACCTTGCCTACTGGTGGTGGTCGGAGGGACTTGGTGGGCCCCGGTGCATGGCATCCCTGGCCATTTACCATTTAAGTTTTTACTAAACTGTTCTGACTTGCTAACATTATATAACTCACTGATTGTTCCATACTTAACTTACTGTGTAAAAATCTGGAGACCCACATATAGAACATATACACAACCTTTGTTTATTTTGCAGAAAAAAGTATTGAGAATCATTAACGGCAGTCATCGTAGAGATCCCTCTAACTCGTAATTTAGCAAATATAAAATATTGAAGTTTCATGATTTAGTGGTGTTGAAAATTTTGCAAACAATGTACAAAGCTAATGCAAAAACTTAACAGCTAACATTCAGAAAATGTTTGAAAAAAGAGAGCAGCAGTTTGTTGAAAAGAAGAGAGGTCTTTAAAAAACCTAGGTTTAGAATCAAAGTAATATTGTTAGTGTTTCATAAGAAGGGGCAGATAATATATTTTCTTTCTCCTGCCCATTTTCGTTCAGTTTGTATTTTTTTGTTTTTCCTTGTTTTTTGTTTTGTCTTGTTTTTTCTTTTGAATTAATACATTTTGAAAAATTTACAGTTTAGTTGTTGATGTATCGTTCTTAAGTCTACAAAGATTGTATGCAAAGTGAATACTTTACATGTGTTGTCTCTCTGTAGGTCAGGAGGATTATGACAGATTACGACCACTAAGCTACCCCCAGACCGACGTCTTCCTAGTCTGTTTTTCAGTTGTTTCACCATCCTCATTTGAGAATGTTAAAGAAAAGGTGAGTAAATAATAAACCTAGAATTTGTGTAGACTTTTCTAGTCCAAACATTCTATGTCATTATATTCCTCCTCTGTTTCATTAAAGGTGCTTTTATTAAGAAGTTGTTGCTATGAATGTCATTTTTCAAGTCCTGATTAGAGGAAGACACTTAACATATGCAAACTCTGCTTGCTGTAGCTGAAAACCAGGCTTTTAGTCCTCTGCCTCAACAGCTGCCAGGGGTCAAAAGAGTTCATACTTTGTGGGAGCATAATTATATTATGAAAATAGTTTGTTTTAGAGCTGAAAGCAAACCCTAGTTGCATTTCTCTGTCTTCCTGCTCATAATTTGTCACCTTCCAGGTATTTCAGTTAATGTTTTTAATCTACTTATGTCTCGACCTGATTAGAATCAGTCAGAATCGCAGTGTGTGTAAAAGAAAATGAAGTTTTGCTTGAGTTGTTAACTACACAATTTGTGTTTTAAAATTTAAACTGCTTTAAAATAATGAAAGAGCCACATAAAAAACAATCCATGAAGGGGTTCTAGTTTGTTTTTTTTAAATAATAATGACGATTGGTAAACAATCTTAATTTCTTTCTTCTCCAGTGGGTTCCTGAGATAACTCACCACTGTCCCAAGACCCCATTCCTGTTGGTAGGCACTCAGATTGACCTCCGTGATGACCCCTCCACTGTGGAGAAGTTGGCTAAGAATAAACAGAAGCCAATCACCCCCGAGACAGCAGAAAAGCTGGCTCGTGACCTGAAGGCAGTCAAATATGTAGAGTGCTCCGCCCTAACTCAGGTAAGATCCTACCTTTTAACTGAGTTTCGTGTGTGTAACAGACCTGCTTTTAACACTCTTCTAACAGTAAGGCTGGAAATGCTTTGGCTTTTGCTAACAGCATTTGGCTACAATTGTCATCTAACCCTGTGTGTGTACTTGTTTCTCCTTTTTTTCTTTTTCTGTAGCGGGGACTGAAGAACGTATTTGATGAGGCTATCCTAGCCGCTTTAGAGCCCCCTGAAACTCAGAGAAAGAGAAAATGCTGTTTGTTCTGATGTCTTCTTGCATCTTGCTTTGCCTCTTGATTATCGTCTGCTGCTTTTTCATTGCAAAGAAACGTCTTTCACTTAAGTAACCAAACTCTTAAAAGTTTAAAACTACGTGCCCATTAATTGTTTCTCCTCTGTTCACGTGCGCTTTCTTTTCAACTTGGCCTATTCACAACTACCCATGCTGCCTAAGATAATAGAGTGCCAATCTTAAATCCTCCTTTCTGTCCTGATGTAACTGGACATGGCTGAGTTTTAGTTTTACTGGACATTCTGTTATCTCAGTTTTGAGCTCATCTGTATTCTAAAACATTTAAACATATTCTAAAACATTTAAGCTGCATTCTAGTTGGAATTGTTTCTTTCTCTACTGCTGCATCAAAATTTTCCATGGGTTTTTGTCAATACTTACAGTTGGATCATGAGGAGAGTCTTGTATAATGTTATTTAAATAAAGGAAAATTTTGATTGCCCTGCTCAATTTCTAGTCAGACTTATTTGGCATGCAGTTCCACAGAATGTTCATATGTATCTGGGATATCTTTGTTTTGAATAATAACATTTTGTTTCCACAGAAAGGATTAAAGAATGTGTTTGATGAGGCAATCCTGGCGGCCCTGGAGCCTCCTGAACCTAAGAAAAGACGTAAATGTGTTCTGCTGTAAGGTTCTTGAACCGTGTTCTTCAGAACAGTTTCCAAATTTAGGTTAACTGTACTAAAATGGTTTCCTGTACAAGCATGATCCATCATTAAGTTGAGATACTATTAAATATTAGCATTCTCACTGATTAAACTTAAAACTATTTCAAGTTTTGAATGATTTGTAACATTAAGGAACCTCTTTATGATGTTCTGGATCATTTAACTAAAATGATCACAGAAGAAAACATTCCTGACTGTTTAGCCTATCAACAAACAATTCCACATGACTGAAGTGTTTTATTTTGTGGAAATAATCCAAAAAGAACTGATCCAGAATGATTTTCTCCATAAAGCTATTGTTAAAATGTCCTATAGAAATATGCAGTTAGTGATGGATTAACTCAGATTGTTTTTTCTCCATTAAAGCTGCCATTTAAAACGTGTTCTTCCTTCACAAAGCTTTTACAACAGCAATAAAACTTATTTGTGTCTGTAAGAATTAGGATGTATTTTATTAATTACAAATGGGGCTCTAGTTATGTTTAGGTATTGGTTCATCGTGGCCCTAGTTTGCTCAGATTTTGACTGAAAACACCTGACAACACAGATGGGAAATGAAGACTAGTTAGGCCATAAAAGTTTCATTAATGTAGTTTCAGGATTCAGGTCAGCCCTAAAACATTTAAGTACTGTAAGTATTTTGAGCTCAGTATGTGTACTTTTAAGACTGAAGTTTGGGGATTTGTTAAAAGTTCTAAATGTCAAAAGTTGTAAAGTACACCTAATTCCAGGTTAAAGGACTGTTATGTAACCCTAACATACTTACATTGCATCAACAGTTTGTAGTCATGTTGAAAAAGGTTGAATGACTGAACCAATATTTGTATTCATCTTTTATCATCCATGCCAACTGTAGGCTCGAACTGATCTGTAAATAAAGTGAGAATAACTTATTTACTGTATGAAATCTGTGTTTTAATAATGAGGTTCAAAGAAGCAGAGATGTCACCAAAATCAGATAAGTTGAAAAGTATTTTAAGTGTTTCATTTTATTCAGTTTGACACAGCTGTACTGTATTTTACTTGTAATAAAAGCACAATAAACCAGTATTATGATTAAATCTTTTAATACATGTTCTGTCACTTGATGCTTGCATTGGTAAAATCTGATTCTATACATTTTTACACACTGTATAACAAGATTCAAATCTGGTAATTCAGTGCAATACAAAATATTTAAACACTGGGTCATGGCTCAAAACTAATACATCTACATTTGTGTTTTTGATCAAATCCATTTTTTTAGACTTATTTACCCCTAGTCTAAAGTTGTACCACATTCTGGATATTTTTGTATGTTGCCACAAATTAAGATGCACTGATTATATGCAAAAAGAACATGAATATTCTCACAAACTGATACCATCACAAAAACTTTCATAGATAATCCTCTTTGTAGAAACGGTTAGTCAAATGCAGCGAAACATTTTCAACATTCAACACTTCTCTCTCTTCATACATCATTTAACATCTTAAATGCAGCAGTGTTGCATCAATATTTTTTTTTTTAAAGCTTGAACAAAGTTTTGACTAAATACATCCGTAAACACACCAACATCCTTGCTTTTTTAAATATTTCAAATCCTGACAGCATTATACCTGAAGATAATTGACGTAAAGGGCAGCAGGTTATAATAAGACAATAACTGTGATAAAAGATGTGCAGCAACTAAAGGCAGGATACAATAGTGATGGTTTACATTAAGATATTCAAACTACTCATGTTACAGCTGTAGTTGGTCAGGTAGGATAGTGCAACACATGGATGGATACATGTTTAAAGTAAAAAGTATAATTGTTAAACTAGGTTTATGACACTTCATTGAGAAGAGTTTCATCTATCATTCCAGTTACCAAGGTTCTTATACATTTGCCACAATCAAACTCGAGCACTATTAAGGTGAGTTTTCAAGATTATCCAGCACCTCATATTGGTGATGCTTTTTACATAAACAGTACATGTACTTAAAATGATTATTTAACTTCCTTGTCTCATAAAAGTCAATGTTATTGTGCTAAAACCTACTGATATTTTTGGCACTAATTCTGGTTCTGATGGCTGATACAGATGACAGATGTGTGCAGCTCTGACCTGCTGATACACATTTTAACATTCTGATCAAATTGATTTGACTTATTTTGAACAAGCAAATCAGCTTTTTATGGTGCAACTCAAAATAAGGTAAAATACCAAGTATTAAAAATGAAAAAGATTTTTTTTTAAAGAATAAAATCTTTATATAAAAGAATTAGAACTACCAGAATTTTTCTTCATTTTTGATCAACTTGAAAGTTATGATTCTAGAAGTAAAAACTTCCACATGGAAGAGCTCGAATTAATGCACAGTGCGTTCACTGACAGAAAAAACTAATTTTGAGTCTCAGATGTGCTGATCATGTTGAATATTGACCAGTTCTGATAACCAGCTGATTTAGCGTGTGTCTCTAGTTTCAAGCACTTTATAAAAATGCAAGTATTTTCAAAACCTTCAAATTTCATGTTAGAATTTAAGCATTCCTTCAACACCTGTAAGAACCCTGAATTACAGTCAATCTCATACATAGGAGTACCTTTTTTTTTTTTTACTTTTTTTATTGTAGGGTGACCTTGAGTCTCATGAAAGGTGCCTATAAATCAGTGTTTTTCAACCTTTTTTGGGCCAAGGCACACTTTTTCATTGAAAAAAATCACAAGGCACACCATGGGGGGGATTAGTTGCTGCTGTCAGAACTTTCTGAGCTCAATGATGGTTGTTGATAATAATAATAACAACAACAACAATAATAATAATAAGTTATCCTTTATTGATCCCCTTGGGGAAATTCATCTCTGCATTTGACCCATCCTCATTGTTCGAGGAGCAGTATAAAACAGTAAAAGCAGTATAAAGTTATCAGATGAATTTGGTCCAATCAAACATTTTTAACACTAAAACAAATTAATCTGTCAGGACTGCAGCTGTTTTCTAAGGCTCACCCTGTTTTAATAGTTTTACTGTAGAAACCTTCTCATCTCCTGACAGTAAAGGATTAGATTTAGTTTACAGGTCACCTGATTAAAGCATCTGTCTTTTTTACCACATCAAATCATTTCAAACTGATTTTTTTTTTTTCACTTGTCAAAAAGTGATTGTAGCATCCAGTTTATCTGTAATGGATTAAATCTGCCTTATTTCATTATCCATGTAACATCATGCAGGACTCTGTCATCATGTTTTTGGTAGTAAAACTTTTGGGTGTATTTAAACATTAGTAATAAAGGACAAGCTGGTAAAGTCACTGACAGATCAATGTGTTTTTAGTGTTGATATTGTTTGATTTGTTGAATTCTAAGCTGTCAGTTATGCTGAGAAACACAGCTGTGACGTGCGCTCTCCTTATGACGACATGCGCGAGCAGCTGCTCCTCAGCGGTCTGACAGGTGATCAGAATAACAGGACCTTCAGTCAAAGAGAGGAGACTGGAGACAAAACCCAGTGAGCCTCTCAGACCGTTAAAAACCAGTGATGCTGAGGGGTTTACTCCCACTTTTTTTTTTCTTTTTTGCCAAATGTGCGTCACGCAGGAACAAGGCGACATGATGACGACCCAACCCAGTGTCCGTGGACCGCTGATCTGGCTTTATGGACCGGTCAGATCCAAGTATGAATTTAAAAATGTCGGGACTGTTGCTGCTCCACCAGGAAACAGAGCCAGTCCAGGACTGGTTCTCCTGACCGGTGGCAGCGGGGCCGCGACCGCTTGTCTCCCCCTCCTCGCCGGACCAAGTCGAACCACAGACCAGGTTCAGGTCGGGGGAGGAGGCGTGCCGGTGCTGAGCGGGCCGCTGTAGCGTCTCACAGCGCGCCACGCGATTCCCCAGAGCGCACAGCCGACCAGGTCCAAGTCTTGGATTTGCTGCACGGTCTGACTCCAAACAGAACCGGAGTCTGCCATTTGGTGATGGCTGGCACAGACGCATGATAATGGAATATTATTAGCAGATAATAATTTATTAGTTTTCAAAAAATATTTTTTAAACCAATAGGTGAATTTGAATAATTTCCCGCGGCACACCTGACGATCTCTCACGGCACACTAATGTGCCGCGGAACAGCGGTTGAAAAACACTGCTATAAATAAAATGAATTATTATTAAATGTAATTGCATATAAAAGTAATTGGTACTGGAACTCACTTTATTTTCTACATCTATCTAGAAACTGTTTCATGTTGCATTCATTTAGAACACAAGATTTTAAAGGGCCCATGGCTCCATATTTAAATCACTTTATATTAAACAGGTGTAATCTTTGATGCCTCTAGATCAGCGTTGCGCCATTATAACTCAAAATACGCTGTAATTATTTCCTAACGAGCAACTCAGAGATCAGAAGAATGCGCCGCCTTCCGGTTCTGCTGGGTTTCTCCTTATTTGGCAGCCTGACACTTCTGCTGCAGCAGGGGGCAGTGCCGTCGCGTGAAAGAGAAACGAAACTGAAACTAAACACTACACTATGGTCTATGGCAGCGGCAGCACTGGCGTTCTCCTCGCTCCAGTTGTCGTGAACGTGCATGTGGGCGGAGAATTTATCATATAAGCAAGTCCGGATCACTATGACCTCATAGCGGGCTGGAGTGAAAAAAACTGTTTGAAACCTGGGTCTGAAATCTTGAAGAGCTTCTCACTGGCTGTGCTAGGAGACAGATGGACGCCGTTTTTTGCTCTTTCTGGCAGGTTTAAGGTGAGAACTCAACGTTGCAACATGATAAGTCAGAAAACACGGAAAACGATGTCATGGGCACTTTAAAGACTCAGTTTCAAGCAACACTAAGATAATCAAAACAATCGTTTTTCCACACAGACATTACTGTAGAATTTTCTGAAGACCAAAAAAGAACCAGGTCAAAAGTATGAATATTAAATCAAGTATAGAATGATATTTCAACCATTTGGACAATATAAACATAGAATCAATTTAAGAAACTATGCATCCAAGTCTGGACACACTTCAACACAGCTGTCTGTAACACGGATTCCGTACCATCCTGCCCAGAACTGTGAATCTTGACCGCCATGAATAAATTGGACGTATCTCACTCCTGGTCCGTAGTTCTTAAACACATGGGTCACCTGAAAATATTCAGTCAGTCAATACAAAACAACAGCAATGATGCAGAATGAACTCCAAAATAATTCAAAAAACCTGAACTTCAATACAAACCTGATTCCATGGCTGATCATTCCACTGTGGAAAGTAAACAGTATCAGGATGAAATTCCTCAACAACCCTTTTCTTCTTATTCAGCAGCTGAACATTGATCGTATATTCACAGCCACAGTCCCACCGAGGTGCATACCTAACACAGTAGAAATAAACAGATCAGAGACATGCTGCTAGAGCTTTTCACTAGAAAAATGCATGAGAGTCGTGTGTTTTTTTTCCTCACCAGTCAGATATTCTGATAGGAGGCTGGAACTCATCCATAAAGGCTGGGCTGTAACCTTCCTTCTCCAAATTTATCATCTGTGTCTTGATGCACATCCTGCAGACAACGCAGTTCAAAATAAATACAAGTAATTGATACATTAATTGAATGAACTACACCGCTCAAAAACATTAGGAGTATGGTATCAAGTCAGTTAAACTGGGATATTGATTTGGTCAGTTACACCACTCAACACAAGTTAGGGATATTCGTCTTTCTGATTTAACCTAAAATGCACTCTAACCTTTACTGGTGAACAGGGGCGGTTCTGGGGGGGGGGGGCCTGGGCCCCCCTGACAACAAGCTTGGCCCCCCTGTGGCCCCTGCTAAGTGCTGAGTTTTTTAGATTGTGCCCCTCTAAAAGAGCAGCTGGACCCAGCCTGGCCCCCCCTCTGGGAGGGCCAGGCCTTGGTCTAGAACCGCCACTGCTGGTGAACTTAATGTGACCTTCTCTAACCTTTTAAATGCACATGTCCAACTGTTCAATGTACAACTTGCTATTCTCTAACAAGAAGCTTAACAGCAAAATTGTTTTTAAATAAATTCATTGACCAATAATTGTCCTGGTTCAGTTAGAATTGGTTTAAACGGTCTTTGTCATGCTGTTCACGTTTTGACGTCATGAGACCAAGACAACTTTGCCATATTTTCTAGATCACTGCTGCTGAATATTCACCCATAAGAAGTCACAAAGTTCTTCTGAACTGTGTCATTTGGATGTGGTACCATAGGGTCCTCTACCGTCCATCTGTCACCACCATTCTGTGTTATAGTCCAACCTACAAACATGGCTAAAAAAATAAAAAGCAAAAAACACAATTTATTTTCTAGAAAGTAGACTGCAATGCTACAACATTCTGTAGGTTTTCCAGCTCACCGTCCCCTCTTGGATTCTTAAGAAGATTTCTTCTTTTCTTGCACAAAAAGTAAAACAGCCTCCAGTCACTGGGTATTTTGGAAGCATGACGAAGGTGATACCCTTCTCTTCTACACCTCTCTCTCCAGAAAGACTCTCTGTCAGCCACTTCTTTCCACAGGTGGGACACTAACCGACTCACACAAACAACCTGATCAGGGGGCAGATTTAGGAAGATTTCCTCCAAAATATCTGGAGGGAGAGGGAAGGCCTGAAAACAACAACAAAAGCACAAATACCAATCAGCAGATCCAGTTTTTACACAGCACCTGGACCGCAGCAGTGCTTTATTTTAGTATCACACAAACCATTTTACCAGTGATTAAATAGCTGAGAGGGAAAGTCCCAGTATCAATGAATCACTCACTCTGGATGGCCTCCGGTGGTAATGTAAGGAACCTTGGTGTTATTATGGAACCAGAATCTGTCTTTTACCTCTCATATAAAACATGTTGCTAGGACTGACTTCTTCCATCTGTGTAATATTAATAGAATTAGAAACATCCTGACCCAAAGTGATGCAGAGAAAGTAATCCATGCATTCACTACTTCCAGACTTGACTATAGAAAGTCTCCATCATTAGGATGTTCAAAATATTCCCTTAAAGCCTCCAGCTGATCCAGAATACAGCTGACAGAGTTCTGATTTCTACAGTTTACACATCACTTCATTGACTCCTTGTAAGATCCAGATTTGAATTTAAAGTTTTGCTTCTAGTTTCTAAAGCTTTCAAAGATCCGGCTCCATCTTCTATCAGATATCTTCTTGTTCCAGATGTTTCCATCAGAGCTCTTGGCTCTCAGTCTGCAGGTTTACTTGTGGTTTCTAACAGTAGAATGGAGGCAGAACTTTCAGTTCTCAGCAGGGGCGGCTCATTAATATGGGCGATTGGGCGACGCACTACCAAAGGAGAATGAATGAGATCGTTTTTTTTATACTTCTAATATCACGGCAGTTCGGATCTACCACTTTGGTCTGCTTGTTTATCTTGTCCAATCAGCTTGAAGCCTTGTTACTTTGTGTCCCGCCCCTTTCTGGGCGATTTCGGCCAGCCTGAGAATCACCCCCAGTGCTCTCATAGACTGTAATATAAAAATTTTTTTTTTCGAAAAACAGGGGCTATAGTGCATTGTCTATGGGTTCCGGTGGGGCTCGCACTTGCGTGCTTTCGTCACATCTTACGTAAAATTCAGCTAGCGTACATTTGACTGAGCTAGCTTAATCATGGCTATTTCTCTGAGCAACTCCGTTGTCTCTTAATGGATATTTCTTCAAAGAATCCCGCTTGACAGCTTTGTGATAACCCTGAGGATTGATTCCATGTGTCCTCCCAACAGTTGGTGAGTTATTTTTAATTTTATTTTGTTAGACTTCGACCAGGTCCTGCAGGTCTGGTATGAAGTCCGGTTGAAGTAGCGGTCCCTCTGGCCTCCAAGCCAACACCCGCTCACGACAGAAAGCTCAGTCTCGGTCGGTCCTGGACCCGGGTCAGACCTGGACCCGGGCCGGTCCTGGACCCGGGTCGGTCCTGAGGTTCAGGACCGGCCGAGACCGGGAGGCGGCCACTAATTTTAAATCACTCAGCGGTGTATTTGAGCGCTGAGCTTTCTGTGGTGGGAGCCACAGGTCCAGGTCCGACCCGGTTCGGAACGGACTCATCCAGTACCGGGTCATTTTGTACCAGAACCGGTCCGAACCGAACCGTTCTGGTACCGGACGGGTCCGGTTTTAATCAGATCAAATCCAGTACCAAGTGGGTTCAGACCAGACCAGATCAGTCATGATGACGCTAGATATTTGATGTAATCTGATCTCACTTTACCTTCTTTTAATCACCTCTTGCTGCTACACTGTGTGGCTGTGGACCTTCAGGATTGAAGATAAAAACATTTTGTGTTCAGGATCTGAAGTCTGGTGCTGCTGCTGCTGACAGCCAGTGTTTTATCAGCAGAGTTTGTGCTTTCAGTAGAAAGATGTGCAAACTTCAATGTGAATATTAAGTTGTGTTTTTGACATTGTTTTGGTCAGGTTATTTTTTCCCTGAAACTCTTACCTCTGTTGTGACCACATTGTGGTTGTTGTATTATTATTATTTGTATCTGATTATATTGATATTATTCTAAGGTCTCCTTATGAACACGTTATGATTTCTTTACTGTTTGATGTGTAGAATTAGGCTATAACTGTGTTTGACCTAACAGCGCCACATTAGAGAACTGGTGGTAGGGATTTTTACCAGCAACATGTTCAGTCAGATGAAAATATTTTGCTTCATTCCCTGATCTAGTGGTGAGATGTGGGTTTTGGGCATCTGAAAACTGACTTGCAAAAATGCGCCCCACCCCCAAAAAATTTCACCATCCGCCACTGGTTCTCAGGCTCCTCTCTGGTGAAACCAGCTTCTAGTTTCCATCCATGAGGCCAGACACCATGTCTACTTTTAGGACTAGGCTTCAGACTTTCCTCTGTGATAAATCCCATAGTTGGTTATTTTGTGTTATCCTGACTCATCCCTTTAGTTCTGCTGCAGTAGACTCAGACTGCTGGAGGACAAACTGACCACATCTCCTCTCTTTGCTGGCTTTACTCTCTCTACTCTTGTAGAGATTGTTGTATTTCCTGTTCTTGCTGCCATTAGCTTTGTTTTCTCAGTTTTAAAAACCAGATGACTGACTCTGTCCTTCTGTGTTTGTCTCTTTCCTGTTCTCAGACCAGTTCTGCTGGAGATGTCTTCCTGTTAAAAGAGAGTTTTCCTTCCATCTATACCCTACTGTGCTGCTCAGAATGGGGGACTGCACTTAAGTGATATTTAAAAAATAATGGATTAGACTTATATAGTGCTTTTCATGCACCCAAAGCACAGCGCTTTAAAGAGGATCCATGTTTCATGCAGGCACTCACTCACACTCTAAAAGTATGGCTTCAATCCAATCAACTGGTTCAATGTATAACAGGGCAGTTTGATTAATCAACATTTTATAATGAATCTAACTTTGTTAAAACTAACTGAATTACATGTATTGCAATCAGTTGTACTGAATCTGGACCTGACGTGATCTGGATTTGTTGCTCTTCTACGTGCTCTTAGATGACCTGATTTGTGAACTGGAGCTTATGACACGTGAAACGTTTCACGTTATTTCTGCTAATTCACCCATTAGTTCTGCTAATTTAGCAGTAGCAGTCTTGTGTGTGCTGAACTTACAGCCTGACTTGAAGATGACGTCGACGAAGACGCACCGTCTGTTCTTGCTGAGCTGTGTGTAGCTCCCATGGCTCTAGCTCTCCTCTTCATGTCCGGGTCGGGACAAACCCCGAACTGAGACGTTTGGACAAACGTGGTGTCTTATGTCTCCACACCGCCCCTCGAAACCTGGAGATGACACACGAATGCGTTACGAGTCATTTGCTAAAATCTCGAACGGAGCTTCGGTTATTTTCGTCGGACAACTAGGAAGTACAGGGAGACTAGCCCCACCCCCAACTCTAATAAATAAACATTAAAATAAAGAACTCCCTTAACCCAAACTGCGGTTAATGACAGAACACACACAATTAAACAAAGATTTAACAATAACAAACAAATCCGCTACGATTCAACTTATACTTTCATGCAATTATTCATTTTCGACAACACGGAAGTGCAGTTAAAGTCAATATGACATTACTTAGCGTGTAAAATTATGATCATTTTACTTATTACCGATCTAAAATAAAGATGATTCTCCTACTGCTTACTTTTTCAGATGAGCATTTCTTTCGGTTTCTGGAAGTAGCGCTTGTTTTTTCACCCTGAGACTCACGCGGCGGAGCTTAGAGGGGTCTGACTCCAAAAATCGTTATATCTATATACACACACACACACACACGTGTATTTAAAAAACAATAAAAGGTATCAAATATATGCGGTCTGCGTGTATTTTTAGGAAAATGACCGGCCAAGGTACGCCGGCCGATCAAAGCGTACAATCTTCAACGCCACTCGCTCCTCCCCATCCCGTTTAGTTGAACTTTGTTTTAAATCACATGACCTGAGCAGCATTTTTTTTTATTATTTACGATTTCAGTTATGTTCAAAAACAAATCCACAATCAAAATTTTAAATAACAAAAATTTATCAAAAAATGTCCAGCAGCAAGATACAGAAGCAAAGATTTTAAAAACAATGCCAAAAGAAACCAAACACAAAGGGGAAAAGAGAACCTATTGTGTTTACATTGGTGTACATAGTCCAGGTATGTACTGTACAGTACTGTATATGACACAATATGACAATTATAATACACACAAATTTTAAAGAAATACACAAAAACTGATAGACAAATTTTTTTTATTTGCTTAAAAAGTGGAACAGTCTTAGATTAACCAACTACATATTTACAACACGCTGTAACACACTTTCATTCATTCAGTTTGTTTTACATTCTAGAATTGCACCACACAAGGGGCACCTTGTTTCAGTAGCTCTGTTTTATTACAAGAGATTTTTGTTTTTGATCATTTTTTGTTTGTTTGTTTTTAGATTTCCACCTTTGGACCCACCACCTGCAGGAGGACTGGTGCAATGTGGGTTGGGTGGCAGGCCAAGGTGGGAGCTTTGGCAGTCTGATGGGGTTTAGGGTTAGCCAATCAGAAGCTGAACACACCTGATCCAGGTAATCAACAGCAGGATCAACAAAGATAGCTGGAAAACAAGCAGGACTGCATCTCTCTAGGACCAAGGTTGCCTACCTCTGATCTAAATGATGATGTAGGTTGTTGATTGGCTCACCAGTTATGGAGAGACATGGTTTGGACACATTGGTGCTGGAAGTGAGAACCTATAAATATCTGATCAACTTTACCAATACTGCAGCATAATATCCAAATCTGAGAGAATGGATTACATACATGACCTCACTTATTTCGACACCCTGGCAGGCTCTATATGAAATGTCTCCCAATCAAGTTCAGAAAAGTATTTAAAAAGTCTGTTTTAATAAACTAGTTTTCCAGGGCTGGAGACACTTCAACACAGCTGTCTGTAACACGAACCCCGTACCATCCTTTCCAAAACACTTCATCTTTACCACCATGAACAAATTTAATATATCTCACTCCTGGTCCGTAGTTCTTGAATACATGGGTCATCTGAAAACAATCAATATAAGACATCTTAAGCTTTTTGTGCTCTGCAACTCCACTGAACTTGCCTACTTTCTGCATACCTGATGCCACTGGTCACCAGTCTGCTCATCAAACTGTGGTAGGTGGACAGTGTCAGGATGAAATTCCATAACAACCTTTTTCTTGTAATTCAGCAGCAGAACAGAGATCCTATATTCACAGCGACATCGAGGTGCATACCTAACATAGAAATACAAACAGATTAAAGGTGCTATAGGTAATTTGCAAAACAAATTAGCTTAAAACATTTTTTCATACCTCTTAACAACGTTCTAACACAGTATAGCTATAAATATATTGTAGCGACTACAAAAAAGAAAGAAATTAATAAGGTGGTCTCATAGTTGTCTGAAAACCTCAGCCAATCACACATTTCGGAAAGCATAGCGTTTCAACGACTGGTGTTTTGCACAATCTTGTTAATGTGGCAATGCACGGTCCCATGTCTGGGGGAGGTGCAGCATAGCTGGCGGGAGGGGTGAGAGTTCTGAGACGTGTTTGTGTAAATTAGCTAGCTATATCTAGCTTGTCTGAAGATTACACAATGCAGCTTTAAGGACACACCACGTTTTAATTTTGTTTTGTTTAATCTGAAAAATACATGAGTTGTTACACTCGTGTGAAGTTTTCTCACCAGTCATATATTCTGATGGGAGGCTGGAACTCATCCATAAGGGATGGACTGTAACCTTCCTTCTCCAAATCTATCATTTGTGTCTTGATGCACATCCTGTAGACAACACAGTTTAAAAGAAGAGACATAGTTAGCACATTAATCGAATGAACCATGTAAAGTCATTGCCACATATTTCCTGGTAATCACCCGTAGGAGGTCACAAAGTTCTTCCGAACTGCCTCGTTTGGATGTGGCACTATAGGTCTCTCTATATTCCATCCATCTCCACCATTTGATACAGTCCAACCTAGAAAATGATCTAAATCCACCCTCCCCCACAAAATCTTGTAAGATTTGAACTAAAAATTGACGTCAATGCCACAACATTTTTGAGGTTTTCCAGCATCTCACCGTCCCCTCTTGGATTCTTAAGAAGATTTCTTCTTTTCTTGCACAAAAAGTAAAACAGCCTCCAGTCACTGGGTATTTTGGAAGCATGACAAAGGTGATACCCTTCTCTTCTACACCTCTCTCTCCAGAAAGACTCTCTGTCAGCCACTTCTTTCCACAGGTGGGACACTAACCGACTCACACAAACAACCTGATCAGGGGGCAGATTTAGGAAGATTTCCTCCAAAATATCTGGAGGGAGAGGGAAGGCCTGAAAACAACAACAAAAGCACAAAAATGAGCTAAAGCTTTGAAAATGGTAAATTGCAATGGTCTGCATTTGTATAGTGCTTTTTCAAGTCATGGACTCTAAAGCACCTTACACTTCAACCAGTCAATCACCCACTCATAAACACATGATGGCGGTAAGCTACATTGTCGCCACAGCTGTCCTGGGCCACACTGACAGAAAGCACGATGGACTGCATCAGCATTTTCTTCAAATACAACACAAACTCCAAAATAACAGAGGGTAATACAAAAGAATTTTTCATGAAACTGGGGCCAATTTATTGCTCTGTACTTTAAATCAGTAAACTTTATGAATACAGAGATCGTTTTAAAATCCCTAGCTTAAGTTACTGTTTAAACCACTCACCATTTGAGATATTTTTGTTTATTTGGGCAAAGTTTCCTTCCATCAACCATGGCTATGTGCAGATGGAACGTTTTTTTTAACATAAGCTCTCAACTTTTGAAATACACGTTTTTTTTCCAATAGAATAATAGAACAAATTAACCTAAAAGGTAGGTTAATTTTCCTCACCAGTAACAGTTAAGTTACAAAGTAATCAAACTGGCATTTAAAGGGTTAAAATCCCCCAAGTGACTGAAATTATTAAAAACATCTATGAAGAAAAACATTTAGAAAATATATTAATTTGTAAAGTTTCCATAGCAGTTGGATATTTTTGTCCTTTATGACACATGTAGATTAAAACCATTCAAGTTGTTTCAGGGGTGAGGAGGGGAAGTCCACTTTGACTCACACACAGCAGCTCAGTTAACACCATGAAAACACTGACTCACACTTTTATCTTTTACTTTTTTAGGTGCTGCCCAGACATTTGACATAAAACATTTACAGTAAATAGAGTGAAGCAGCAGTCGCTCTTTCTCTCCCCCTGTGTGTGTGTGTGTGTGTGTGTGTGTGTGTGTGTGTGTGTGTGTGTGTGTGTGTGTGTGTGTGTGTGTGTGTGTGTGTGTGTGTGTGTGTGTGTGTGTGTGTGTGTGTGTGTGTGTGTGTGTGTGTGTGTGTTTGAACACTTACACCCTCACGTGAAGCTGAGTCTGACGCAGAAGAAGAAAGAGAAGCTCTCACTGCTGAGTTAACGCTGTGTGTAGCTCCCATTGTTCTACTTGAACGCTTCATGTTCGTCCCTCGAAACCTGGAAATGACAAGAGTGGGCAGTCACGAACGGAGCTTCGGTTATTTCCGTCCAACAACCCGGAAGTGCAGATGACGACTAGCTTAAGCCCCACCCCCAAACTCTAATAAATAAACATAATCAGTCAAAATAATGAAATTATCTTTAGGAGAGATAGGATCAGGAATGAGTCCATCAGAGAGACAGAACATGTTAGATGTTTAGGAGATCAGATCAGAGGACATCTGAGATGGGTTGGACATGTAGAGGAGGGATAGTAGTGAATATTTCAGACCCTCTGCTCTGGATTGGCCTCTCAGGTGATTTAAGAGGCACCTGGCTGCAGCCACATACTCTTGGGTGATTTGGGTAAGGTCCCGCCTTTTCTCGCCTCTGATTGGCTATAAGCACTCTCCTACGATTGGCTGTAGGTGAGTTTGCTCTGAATGGCTAAGAGGACTAGAAGGACTCAGGAGCGGCTATTTCATTTCGCAGCTGAGTAACTAACCCAACCCTAACCCTAACCTAACCCTAACGTTACACTTACATCTGCTCACGTATCCACACCCGCCGCATCAGCTGCTCTGCAAGTAGATGAAAAAAGAGACGAAGGCAGTAAAGCGAAGAGCGCTTGTAGCCAATCAGAGGCGAGAAAAGGCGGGACCTTACCTGCATATCGCAAATTCGCCTGCAGGTGCCTCCTTGCTGGGCGCTGGATGGGTCCGTGGGCAGTCCCACAAATAGGATTTGCTATCTGCTTTTCCAAGACAAAGAAAATGATGAAGCAGCCAAAAACTTTCCCCTCTGAGTCTGCCCTCATGAGGATGACACATTGAACTGCCGGAAGTGTGCTGAAGGTCTGCTGCTTACTGGAAGTGACGCAGCAAAAGGGAAAGGAAGCCTGAACTGGAGGAAAGGTTCTCAGTTTCACTTTCACTCGGAACTCATCCAGAGGTTGGGCAGACTGAAGCTCTGTTTACTGGTTATTGATCTGATTAGGTTTTGATCAGCCTGTAACAGGTATGACAAACAGGAATGATTTGGGTCAGATGTGGGATCAGTGGATTCCTGCAGCTCATCCTGCTGCACCATCTCCTGCAGCTACAGCCTCTCTCCACAATGTAGACGTGAGTTAAAGCTCAGGTTGCTTCCTTTTCTGATTTCTTGCTTTTCTTACACTAATGCACAGACAGCGATTCCAACATTTCGTTGTTGTGATCACACCGCTCTTTTCTTTCCTGTTTGTGCTGACCAGTGGCAGATCTAGTCACTTTCTCTAATGGTGACAAAGCTGTGGCATGAGATTCCAGCAGAGGGCGGAGCTTTATGTCACAGGAAAAGTTCACTTTTAAACTTCATTTCTTTCATTCAGGGTATTTGTGTATAAAATACAAAAATCACAAATCAAACATTACAAAAATGGAACAGAATGTTATTTCTAAGATCACCTAAAAGCTCCATGTCAGACTTTTTGGACACAAACAAACTTTTCTTGGATTATTTTTTTCATTGTTAAGACTCACACTGTATGAGTTAAACATTATAGTAAAACAAAAATTATTCATGTTATCATCAAGTAATGTTACTTGTGTCAATTTTTGCAAATGAATGAAAACAACTTTTTTAAATTTATCAAACCCAGTAGAAAATATACTGGTTTATTGAACAAGTAGCATATTTTACATTAGTTCCATCAGATTTACAGATGTTTAGCTGAACTCTGAAAACACAACAACTTGGCATTTTTACAGATTTTGAGCTAAAACTGATAAGAAAAGTATTCAATGGACTTCTCAAATGTGGAAAAATATACTTGGGTCAGATAAGAGATGAGATGATTTGATGTGATGCCACAGAACAGAAACGGCCACAACAACAAAGATTCCCCTCTACAGTCATACCTGCAATATAATGAAACATTTTCTTCTTTTTGTTTTTAGATTTTGGAGGAGATCTTCCTGAATCTTCCTGCTCATCAGGTGGTTTGTTGTTTCCAGTTAGTGTGCCGTCAGTGGAAGGAAGTGGCTGACCGAGACGCTTTCTGGAGAGAGAGGTGCAGGAGAGAAGGATATCGTGTTTGTGAGGCTTACAAGATCCCCGAAGACTGGAGGTTGTTTTACTTCTTGTGCAAGAAGAGGAGAAATCTAATCAGGAATCCTAGAGGAGAGGGTGAGAAATGACAAAACAAGGTTCCATAAAGCAACTTACACTAAGAAGAACACTTTGCAGAAACACATCAAAAAACTAACAACGCAACAAGAAAATCATGCATATTTACTAGTAACATCTGTTTGAAATAGTTTTTGTTTTTTGCCAGTGTTCCTTTGATTTCA
Source organism: Callopanchax toddi (assembly GCA_006937965.1). Taxonomy (NCBI): domain Eukaryota; kingdom Metazoa; phylum Chordata; class Actinopteri; order Cyprinodontiformes; family Nothobranchiidae; genus Callopanchax; species Callopanchax toddi. The sequence goes on along the minus strand of SSNR01000048.1, from coordinate 715,096 downwards.
CCACTTTTAAAGACAGACTGATGGCCATCTTTCTCCAGACAAATGCCTGAACAGTATTTCTTACTGTTTTATTGTTGTTGTTTTTAGAGGGAATGCAAGAATGGGAAATTTTGCGTAATGGTGGTGATGGTTGATAACTACATCACTCCCCAACAAACATCCAGATGAAACAATCCAGACAAATTTTGTGACTTCATTTCAGTGAGTATTCAGCAGCATTTGTTAAGCCAAATGCTGTATGTAGAAGTTGTGTTTGTATAGTTGTAGCTAAACCTGTCACATTTTTTCTGCAGTATGTGTAAGAAGTCTCAAACGATTGACCTGAAGAAGGAAGGCTACAATCCATATCTTATGGATCGCTTCCAGCCAGACATCAAAATTTCTGATTGGTGAGGGGAGAAAACGATCAAACTATTTAACAGCTTTATTATTTTATTTATTGAAATTATACATTTATGGTAAGAAAAAAAAAACTAATTTAGAAACTAATGCATTTAACATAAGTCTGATCTTTTTGTAACATAAATTTAGTTTTTCAAATCCATTGTTACATGCACACGCTCCATATCAGGGAACTCTGTTACAGCAGATTACCATATTTCAAAGCTCAGATTGTCTCTAACTGGTTTCTAGAACATGACAATGAGTTGACTGGACTCCAACTCCTCTCACCTGAAACAGCAACACTGTTGGGCTTGTTTTTGGCACTCAGACATTATTCTGTTTGCTCCACAGCCGGACAGGACACGGGGTAAAAAAAAAAAAGACTGGACTCCAACGGCCTCCACAGTCACCAGATCTCAATCCAGTCCAGAACCTTTGGGATGTGGTGGAATGGGAGATTTGTGTCATGGATGTTTAGCTGATAAATCTGCAGCTACTGTGATGCTGTCATGTCAATATGGACCAGAACCTCTGAGGAATTTTCCCAACTCCTTGTTGATGAAGAATTAAGACAGCTTTGAAGACAAATGGGGGTCCAACCAAGTAGTGATTTCAGAGCTGTTGCTAGCCATTTGGGTGCCCTAAACGCAAATGTTTTGTGCCCCCCCCCCCGAACATACCTGAAGATAATTGCATGTAAATATAGTAGTATAAATATTAGGAGTCTGACCTGTCAATTGTAGTTCAAATTAAGTGTGTCCAGGGTTTGTATTTACCTGACTGTGTGTGTTTGTTTGTGCATGGTGTTTTAGGTTTATTTCCCGTTGGGACTGTGGCTCCCAGTATCGTGTGCGTGTGGCGTTGCTCAATTCAAAGATGAAGCGTGTTCAGGCCTTTGCTCCTCAGATTGTTAGAGTTAGTGCTGAGACTTCTCAACACTGGAATCAGGTAAAAAACAAAAAACATGTTCCACCAACTATCATGTCACACATGTGACATTAACAAAATGTATAAAGACCAGCTCTACACTTTCTGATGTTTTTTCCAGATGATCCATGTATTTCAAAACTATGGACCAGGAGTGAGATATATCCAATTTACTCACGGAGGCAAAGATGCACGATATTGGAAAGGGTGGTTTGGGATTCACCTCACTGAAACCTGTATTGAGATCTGCCCAGCAATGAACAAGATGGTTGGTATAGGCTTGGGAGAGCAGATGAAATGAGAAACGCTATGTGACATGGATTATTCACTTGCTTATGAACACTAAACTAGATCACTGGCCCTGTTCTGTCTAGGTTCTGAGATGAAAACAAATGTATCAGAAAACTTCACAACCATTTATTAACAGTTTTTCTGAAACATTTTAAATAAAATATATTTAAATCCTGCAAATAGTCGTCTTTCTTTGGTCAGTCAGTCAATTCAGTTATGCACTTCAGTTCAAGATGGACTTTAAACCATTTCTGTTCAATTATATATACACACACATACATACACACACATACATACATATATATATATATATATATATATATATATATAAACTGCTTATCTTCTGGGATTGTCACGCACAACCATCTATAGGGTTTACAGAGAATGGTCCGAAAAAGGGGAAAACATTCAGTGAGCGGCAGTTCTGTAGATGAAATCGCCTTGTTGATGCCAGACGTCAGAGGAGAATGGCCAGACTGGTTTGAGCTGATAGAAAGGCAACAGTAACTCAAATAACCACTCGTTACAACTAAGGTCTGCAGAAGAACATCTCTGAAGGCACAACTCGTCGAACCTTGAGGCAGATGGGCCACAGCAGCAGCAGACCACACCGGGTGCCACTCTTGTCAATTCACACAGGTCCACCAAAATTGGACAACAGAAGATTGGAAAAATGTCGCCTGGTCTGATGAGTCTTGATTTCTGCAGCGACATTCGGATGGCAGTCAGTATTCGGCGTCAACAACATGAAAGCATGGATCCATCCTGCCTTGTCTCCACGGTTCAGGCTCGTCGATGTTTTCGTGGCCCTTTTAAGATTTGTATTCGAGTACCCTGAAACTAGACCATTTTTTGCTGAAAAGACTGCACGAAGTGGTTGTCACGTGTGTTGGGTAGAGATTTAAAACTGTGCTTATTTATTATTTGGGCTCTTTCTTTTATCTTTGTTTATCCACCACAGATGTTTCCTGTCTAACTTTCACTTCTCAGTAGTCTCTCTTCCTGAGAAACAAAGATTTTTGTAACCCAAGTCAAAAGTTTTGGGCTAAACTAAAAATAAAAAATTCAACAGGCCTGGGTGTCTAACCCTTTGACTGGTAGTATCTGTCAATCACTTTTAATCTTTAATCATGAGAATCGATAATATTTAAATTCACAACCATTGCAAAATACTATTTAAGCATCATAAGAGAGAAATATTTAATTATATGGCAAATAAACAGAGAGATGCTTTCGTGTCTTAGGCACTGCAGTTTTTGTACAATACAGTACATAGAACTCTGTCAAAAATTGCAAGCCATACAGAAAATAAATGGATACCAATTAAAGCACAACCCTGATTTAGAATGGCAGCCATTCATTTTGTCACAATACCAGGCCACAGCACTGTCCATGGATACTGGTTCTGATAAATCCAGTCAGGGATTCAGATCTTACTTCAAATGAATATAAAGACAAACGGGTCAATTCAGGATCTCTAAGTAACAAAGCCTTCTTTCCAGGTCGTATCTAAAACAGGATTCTCCATTTTCTGTCCAACAGTCTGGAGAAGAGTCTTTTTGGTCACAGAGGAACCTCTATGTGTCTGCATCAATCCTGTGAGCTGAAAAACAAAAAAAACCCAAAAAGATCAAAACGGGTGCAAACAGGTTTCAAGAAAACTAGACTCATGGGAAAAAGAAATCCCATCTTTCAAATATGAGTTTTGTGTATCAAATTTTAAAAATATCTTGTTTTGAAATGATTCTAATCTAACTGCGAGTGTACAAAATAAAGAAAAACGTTTACCGTTATTTCCGGACTATAAGCCGCTACTTTTTTCCCTTGCTTTGGACCCTGCGCCTTAAACAACGGTGCGGCTTATCTGTGGCTCAGCTAACGGCTACCAAGGGGGCGCTATCAAAGCACCAGCGCACAACAAAGTATGTTTTGAAAAACTGGACTGCTGCGTGATGATGATGAAGAGTAAGAGATGACTGTTTGGGAACTGCTGTATCAAAATAAGCAGCCTACCTTGTTATGTCTTCCTCCTCCTGCGTGCTAAAACCATCAAAATCCTCTTTGTCAGTGTCAGAAACGAACAGGCCCAGAATCGCCTCATCAGCCAGTCTCTCTCCTTTGTTGTCGCTCTGAAAACCAATAAAATCCTCTTCCTCTTTGTCAGTGTCTGAATCAAACAGCCTCCGAACGGCTCAATCAGCTATTGCGCAATCCACTTCTATGGCCGTGTGTCGCGTTTGCGCATGCGCACGTAATTTACGTGACCGCGATTCACAAAGCTTTTGCGTGTTTTACGTACGTGCGTTTACCTCGCAGTCACGTTCATTACGTGCGCATGCACAAACGCGACGCACGGCCATAGAAGAGGATTACGCAATAGCTTATGGAGCCCTTGTTTGGAGGCTGTTTTACTCCGAAACTGAGGAAGAGGATTTTATTGGTTTTTAGAGGGACAACAAAGGAGAGAGACTGGCTGAGGGGGCGATTCTGGACCTGTTCATTTCTGACACTGACGATGAGGATTTTGGTGGTTTTAGTACGCAGGAGGAGGAAGACGATGATACGGTAGGCTGCTTATTTTTGATACAATAGTTCCCAAACAGTCATCTCTGTCCCAACAATCCCCTCTGTGGTAGCAGGAACTCATATATAGAGTAATTAAACATTAAGGAACAGTGAGGCCAGCTAGTGCTGCTGGAACCGGTTGGGCCGCTCCGGCTTTCTCTCAGTTCAAGCAGCAATCAGTAGCTGCCCAAGGTGGTAAAACATTTACATACGAACAGTAGGCTGCGTCCTCAGAGCAGACAACAACCGTATTCACATACAAACAGACAAAGGTATGTGGGTGTGAGAGTAGCCTCTAAGTGGCCTCCCACACACACATACATATGGTAATTAAACATTAAAACACCCGCGGCTTATAGTTAGGTGCGGCTTATGTGTGGACAAATCTGCAATTTCCCCCAAATTTGGCTGCTGCGGCTTATATTCAGGTGCGCCTTATAGCCCGGAAATTACGGTATTAAGGTTGTTGATTTCTGTTTGACTAACACATCCTTTGAGACTCTACTTTATAATGTCGCTTCAGTTAATCAAGGTTTGTGGATACTTGCTTCTGTTCAGCTCTCTGAAGGTCCCACCACAGCATTTCAATCAGGCTGAGGTCTAGACTTTGGGTCACTGCCAACATCTTGACCCTTTTCTTTTCCAGTTGTTCTGTTGTAAATCTGCTGCTGTGTTTGGGATCATTTTCCTGTTTGATGACTTTATGAATGACTATTAATTGCAGTCTTTGGGGTGAACTTACTTGGACATCAACTCCTGGAAAAATTGAAAGTCATCTTAAATGTTTTCATTTGGGAAAATCTTTGGATAGATTTTAAATTGTTTGGAAGTGACCTTTAACCTTTCCCAGATTGACAGACAATAACAGGTCACTGTTCCCTGAGGTCACTGATGAACTTCCTCCTTGACATTGTGTTAACACACATCTGTACTGTATGCTTCAGACCAGTACAACTATTACTTTTACAGAGAAGCTCATACTGATTGTGATCAGTTTATCAATATATATCTGATCAGCAGCAGCTGGCTGATACTTTCTTTTTAAAGGAACATTTGAGTCATTTTAAAGTGGAGTCTTATCAATTTTTTAATCTACAGTAAGGACCATACTCACTGGTGACATCACTCAAAGTGGGTGGGGTCTCTAGAACCAGGAAGTAGCTCTCCGCTCGGACCAATACTTATGGCTAGTCAGATGAAGAGACACTGCTGCAGAGTGCACACTGTGTCACTGGTGCATTAGAACGCTATACTTCCTTTTATTAAACCTCTACAGTTTAACGGGAGACAGTTTGTTAGTCTGACTGTTTAGTTTATGGTGTTTTTGCTGCTGCAGCAGCAGCATGTACAGTAGCCATGAGTATGGCTCAAGTTAGACTATTTACAGTTTCTAAAGACTCCACCCACTTTGAGTGATGTCACCAGTGAGTATGGTTCTTATTGCAGATAAATAACTGATAGACTCCACTTTAAAATGACCCAAATATCTCTTCAAATCCTATGGAAGCAGCAGAGTGAATTCAGTTTTCTTACATACAGCTTTGGCTTTTTTATTTAGTTTAATAAACCATGAAAATTAGACCCCTCCAATCTTTATAAGTAGGAAAACTTGAAAAGTCAGCAGGGTATCAAATACTTATTTCTCCCACTGTAATAACATGGTGGAATCTGTGTGTTTTGGTACACTTGAGGTTAGATTTGAATAATTTTCGAACATGGTAAAGACCTGATCATTTCATTATGTCCTGATACGTAAAAACCTTAGAACTGAAAGAGGGTGGACTTTCTTTTAACCATGACTTTAGAACACAAAACTCTCTGATTCTGCTTCAGTTTGCTGCTGTGCTGTCTAAGACACTCACATTGCTTTGGTATCCTGAGTGGTTCTGTGTCTCCTGACAGGACTTGATGCATGACTCCACGGAACTGATACAGCACCTTCAGGCTCTTCTCCTCCCCCACGCAGGGGTCGTAGAAACCAGGGAGTCCTGACTGGACACACAAGCACCCACAGCAGAGTGAATCATCACACAGCGAGCCAAAAACAAGAACACTATAATACACTCATACACAGGAGATCACTTTAAAAACACAAGAACACCATAGCTTTAAATCTACACCTTTCAGATTAACAGTGTAGGTTTAATATTGCATTAGATCAAGGTTCTTACCTTTGTGGCCTCAGTGAGGATGAGTTTCGAGTCTTTCACCAGACACTGCAGTGGTACGGTCACGTCGATGACTTTTGCCCTCTCGTGCTTTCTGCTGTTGTCTGTCACAAACTTTCCATACCAAGCGTTGAGGATGATTAACCCTGATATAAGAAACAGCAATAACACATCACAGCATGGTAATGAATGCTTTAACTAATAAATGATTAACAAATCAAAGTGTTAGGAGTGTTAAAAGTTAAATTGAATGACAGAACAAACACTTGTTTTTAAGATGGGGAAAGGCTAATACAGTCATATTTTGAACCTTGCCATTTGATGCAACAGCAGGATTTATGTGGAACTAAAAAACAACTCATAAATGAAATGTCTTAACAGACAAGTATGTTTGGACAAATTGAGACCCGTCTCTCCAGATGGTCCCTCATCCTTTCACAACAAAAAATTCAGCTGGTAACTGTAGTTCCTGTTCAAATCTGAACCCTCAGAGAGCTGAGAGTGGCAGCACATGAGCCTGTACTTCAGTGAAAGCCCTGTAGCTCTGAGGATCAGCAGAACAAAAACCATCATCACCAGCTCAGGTCCAAGGTGGTGAAAATATACTCCATATGTAGGAAAAGAGACTTACTGGAGAGATGGCTGAGCTGAAAGTCAACAAGAGGCAAGGTGTTTTAACTTTACAAAGCATCAATAATATACAACCGTTAGAGCTGTGATCATTCTCTCAGAATAATTCAAATTAGACAAAAATCTGTGTGCACTTTAGACAATAATATATATAAACAGGGGTGTACACAAGCAGTACGCTGGTCCTCATGAGAACCGGATTTCATTCATGCGTACCAGAACCCACTGCCTGAACGCGCCTTTGCGGACCAGCGCTGCGCGGTCCCGATGGGAGACACCTTGATCTGATGAACTTCACATCCTGTTGCAGTGCAGTGAATGAGTGCTCACATGACCTCTGAAGCTAGGAGACACACAGGCAAGACCTCTGACACACACATTCACAGCATCTCCAATGCGCGTGGCACAGTGCCATGCGCTTTGAGCAGCAGAGCTCCTTGGATGCACGTTTCAACACACACAATTCGTACATCCGACCCACGCACGCAACTCACACATGCCCAGGAGGGGTGCAACGGGTCACAATAGATCCATGATCTGTATGGATCGCCCTCTATGGTTCGGGACACGGTTCACGGATCTGCGCTCGTGCATTTTAACCCGAACCTTTTAACCCGTGCCCAACCCGACAGCTCGCGGCGCGCTCTGAATCTGCTGATAAATAATTCCCCTTTGAGAAAGACGTTCATTTTGTCATCACATATCAAGTTCTCTCTATCAGACTCAGTCATTTTAGTTAACCAGAACAAAGGATCACTGATCATTAACTGATCCATTCTTTGATGCGTGCGTGCGCGCAGACCATCTGTCAGCTGATCTCCTCTCTGATAGAAAAACAAGACTCATTTATTTCTGTCTAAGATAACGTAATGCACGTTAATACTAACGGAGTTCAGTCAGGAGCAATCAGAACACCTTGAGCGTCACGCCCCCCCCCCTCACCTGCTGCAGCTGTCTGTCTGCAGTGAGCGGCTCTGTCTGACCCGAGAGGTGATCAGAAGTCTTTTCACCAATTAATTTGTTTTTATATGATTTAACATTTTATTTAAGCATTGGATTGACATCTTGAGTTAAATGCTGTGGATTTAGCAGAAAAATGTCGCTACAAAATAAATAGAGATCAAAGTTTTTTGTCTTTTATTTTTCTCTCTGCTGAATCAAAAAATGACCCCCCACCCCCGGTGTGCGTACCAGACAAGAGCGCCAGGTTCTCCCTTGAGTACATGGTATGAAAAATTGTGTGCACCCCTGTACATAAAGACTAGGGAAGCTGTATGTATGCTATAAACATAGGCATTTAATCTGTACAATTACACTTTTATGTATGCACTCCTTTTCATGAATCTGAACCTGTTGGCCGTTTGCTTTAATTACTGCTCCCAAGCTCTCTGTAATAAGTTTTGACAGTTACAGTGGGGCAAAAAAGTATTTGGTCAGCCACCGATTGTGCAAGTTCTCCCACTTAAAATGATGGCAGAGGTCAGTAATTTTCATCATAGGTACACTTCAACTGTGAGAGACAGAATGTGGAAAAAAAATCCATGAATTCACATGGTAGGATTTTTAAAGAATTTATTTGTAAATTAGGGTGGAAAATAAGTATTTGGTCAATAACAAAAATTCAACTCAATACTTTGTAACATAACCTTTGTTGGCAATAACAGAGGTCAAACGATTACTATAGGTCTTTACCAGGTTTGCACACACAGTAGCTGGTATTTTGGCCCATTCCTCCATGCAGATCTTCTCGAGAGCAGTGATGTTTTGGGGCTGTCGCCGAGCAACACGGACTTTCAACTCCCTCCACAGATTTTCTATGGGGTTGAGGTCTGGAGACTGGCTAGGCCACTCCAGGACTTTCAAATGCTTCTTACGGAGCCACTCCTTTGTTGCCCGGGCAGTGTGTTTGGGATCATTGTCATGTTGGAAGACCCAGCCACGTTTCATCTTCAAAGCTCTCACTGATGGAAGGAGGTTTTGGCTCAAATCTCACGATACATGGCCCCATTCATTCTTTCCTTAACACGGATCAGTCGTCCTGTCCCCTTAGCAGAAAAACAGCCCCAAAGCATGATGTCCCCCCCCCCCTGCTTCACAGTAGGTATGGTGTTCTTGGGATGCAACTCAGTATTCTTCTTCCTCCAAACACGACGAGTTGAGTTTAGACCAAAAAGTTCTACTTTGGTTTCATCTGACCACATGACATTCTCCCAATCCTCTGCTGTATCATCCATGTGCTCTCTGGCAAACTTCAGACGGGCCTGGACATGCACTGGCTTCAGCAGCGGAACACGTCTGGCACTGCAGGATTTGATTCCCTGCCGTTGTAGTGTGTTACTGATGGTGACCTTTGTTACTTTGGTCCCAGCTCTCTGCAGGTCATTCACCAGGTCCCCCCGTGTGGTTCTGGGATTTTTGCTCACCGTTCTCATGATCATTTTGACCCCACGGGATGAGATCTTGCATGGAGCCCCAGATCGAGGGAGATTATCAGTGGTCTTGTATGTCTTCCATTTTCTGATAATTGCTCCCACAGTTGATTTTTTTCACACCAAGCTGCTTGCCTATTGTAGATTCACTCTTCCCAGTCTGGTGCAGGTCTACAATTCTTTTCCTGGTGTCCTTCGAAAGCTCTTTGGTCTTGGCCATAGTGGAGTTTGGAGTCTGACTGTTTGAGGCTGTGGACAGGTGTCTTTTATACAGATAATGAGTTCAAACAGGTGCCATTAATACAGGTAACGAGTGGAGGACAGAAAAGCTTCTTAAAGAAGACGTTACAGGTCTGTGAGAGCCAGAGATTTTCCTTGTTTGAAGTGACCAAATACTTATTTTCCACCCTAATTTACAAATAAATTCTTTAAAAATCCTACCATGTGAATTCATGGATTTTTTTTCCACATTCTGTCTCTCACAGTTGAAGTGTACCTATGATGAAAATTACTGACCTCTGCCATCATTTTAAGTGGGAGAACTTGCACAATCGGTGGCTGACCAAATACTTTTTTGCCCCACTGTATTTTACAAAGTGTGTCATATTGCAGAAGGCTGAAAGTTTGTTTATCTAGAGTTTTGTAATCTACTCAAAAAAATCTCACCCATTCTGGACTCCTCAGCTTCTATAATCCTGCGCACGGACTCCTGCATGAGCAGAACCTGTGCCCAGACAAACAATGATGTTATGGATTATATTAACACTTATGCTATCCAATCTAAATGTAAATGCTTGATAGGATTTGTGTTTTTTTGTGATTTTAAGACACAATAATCTACACCTCTAATGTAAAACTTTGGTCTGGCAGCACATCCACTAGTATGTCTGTCAAATACTCACAGAAGCCTCTGCTTCCTGTTTCTTCCTGGCTATATTAGAGGCCGAACTCTCCCTCTGCTTCTCCAGGTCCCTGGATAAAAAACAAACAAAAAAACAAAAGGGAAGGGAAGGAGAAATAAACTAAGGTAATAAAATCTAGATATAATAAGGTCAGAGATGCTACATTTAGTAACAGTGAATCAAATAAGACAAAGAGGGGGTTTTCTTACTGTTCCTTCTGGGCTCGCACATAGGGCCGGATTACAAGCCGCTGCATGGCGAGGTAGAAAACCAGTGGTCCAATTGTGGCATAAAATACTGCACTGGGCAGGAGTTGGTCAGTGAGGTGGATGGGGAAGAAGTAAGTCTGACTGGCTCTGTTTAATCTGAAGACAGAATTCATTAGTTTTTATTTCAAAAGCAAGAAAATCAACAAAGTGAAATTCTCTAGTTAGGACAGGACAGTGAGTATTATAGCTTCAAAAACACACACAAGCTCCCAGTGCAGACTGAATTTGCAAAGACAAAAAAACCTTTGGCTGGCAAACAAGTTTAGATCTTGATTTGTATAGAAACCATGGCAACAACAGTGTGAGAAAAAAAAACCGGAGCACAGATCTGTACTTACTTGATCTTTAGGGTGACACCTTGGGGCACTCCCACGCTGACGGTGGCCCCCACCACACTGTGTCGACTGATCTTCCTCTCGGCACCGTACTCTACCACAGTCCCAAAGAAACCCGATCTGTCACATCACAACAAAGTCACTACCTCTCTACGTGTAGTCTACACAGATCTGAGCTGCCACTTACTGACAAAAATATTCTAACTTTACTACAGTTCCTGTTTCACAGAGATTCTTAGGGACAAGTTTGTTAAATCATATAGTGACAAATATATAGAACAGAAAAAGAATGAGGTCACACTTAATCTTTCAAGTTTTTCATGTGTTTTTGTCGTCTATTTGTATGCCAGTGCATCTGAAACTTCTCAACAAGCCTATAGTGGTTTGGAGCATAATAGTCATACATTCTAGGTTATTTTAGTTCTAGGTGTTTATCAGATAAAATGATCAAATCAGAGTATCCAAGTGATTTCTATCCTTTAAGAGGTGACAAAGGAAACAATCCCTGCATTTTTAAATACTGATGCAAAGAGGCCATAAGAGAGTGACCTACAACATTGCAAAGTAAATCAAAACTGCTGTGTGGAACATTGAGCGTGGGGTGACTTTGGTTTCCATCTGTTGCATGAGGTTCTGAATGTCCTATTCAGTGCATTTAATATGAATTTATGACTAGATTACATCACCCATATTGCATTTGGACAACATACTTTACAGAGCCCTTAATCTTCGTCTGATCTTCATCCTGAAACTTGTATTGATAGCTCATCATCATAAATGTGTGAGGAATGCCAAGCTGTAGGGACAACAACAACAACAAAAAGGAGGAAATTATCTTTTTGGCACAAGTGTGACAATTAACAGTTGATTTATTGGAGATGAATGACGTCAGAGAAAGCTGCTGGCTGCCGACCTGTACTGCAAAGGTGAAATGGCTGCTCTTAGTGTCCCTCACTATGCTGGTGTTCATGGAGGACTGGATTCCCCAGCGCCACTGCAAATAGCCCATAGTGTTTTTGTCTAAGTGACGAGCCAGCACTGTCGTCATGCCGGGACGAACGCCCCGCGAAGAAAACTGGAGCCCACACTGAGCCGTTACAAAGCTGAGATAAAACAAAAGAATTACAGAGAAGCAGAAAAGTCCAGGCTGTTGTGAAAATCCAGAACACAAATTCCTTTTGTTGTTTCTAAAAGTTACCATCGCGGCGTCAAGTTGCGAAAAATCTTCATTCCAAAGAGAGGTCCATGAGTGTCTCCGGCTCCTAACTCCAACTGTAGGAACACAGACAATACATATCAGGACATGTTGGACAACACGAGCAAATTGTTGTTTTGTGACAAACACAAATGAAAATGAAAGCTCCCACTTTCTCCATTAGAAAGTATAGTATAGTATAGTTGTTTTTGTTGTGATCCCACACAATCTGTTAGGATTCAGAGTATGTAATGTGAATGACTCTCAGCTTCTACCACACCAAACATCTGTAAAGTTCACTGAGTTGTAGCCATTTTTGTCTGTTGACGTCAAATAGCTATGGCAGCCATCTTGATTGGGGTTGACTCCGATGGCAAATCTGTGGCATGTTGTTTCCCCAGATGCTTGAGAGATATTATAAAAACAAAACTGTTCAACAACTCCTCCCCCCTAACCTCAAAGCTCCTCCCAAACCCAAGCACCAATAACCCACGAGCCTCCTCTCAGCTAGAGGAGAGTGCTGTTGACCTGCCACAGTGCTTTAAATCATAACTTCTGCCTCTGGTTGTTTTGCTCTCAGTAGAAGGTTCTGGAGTTGCTGCTGCTCCTTGTCTGACATTTCAGCACTTGTCTCTGTTCAGCAACATTCTGCAGTACAATTCAGCACAAATTTAGTGCACGATAGGAGGGGATGCAGTTGGACTTGATGCACATGGTGATTGACAAGTAGACTGAACAATCATTGATTTTGGTCTACAACATGGGATTGGTGGAGGTTTCTAGACAACTATGGCTGAAAAAATGTATACATATTGTTGTTGCTCCAGTTCATTGAATCCTATCAGGATGTGTAGTCGTGTTAGCAAACATGATAGGCGCTCAGAGGTTTCTCATTCCTGACCTAAAGTAGGTGTTGGGTGGCTTTCTGGTATTTACATACCAAGTTTTAGCTCATTATCTGTAAAATTGACTGAGTCCTAGCTATATTTGTTTGCTATGGAAGCCATCATGAATTGAGTCCAAAAGCTAATGACTTGTGGTTGAAGATGTACATCCAGTGATCACGTTCTCTGAGTTTCATTAAAACTCCTCCAGTGGTTTATGAGATATTTTCCTAACAGATGAAGAAACAGCACACACACAGACAACAAAAACACAAAGTGAGGATAATGCATACCTCACCCCACCCCTTTGCCGATGTGACTCTTCTCAGCGCCAAATTAATGGTGCCGCCTCCATTTCCATTGTGGGTCGATAAGGAGCCGGATAAAATAGCTGTGTCTTTTGTAGTGAGAGGAGCCTGCAGCAGAACACACAGAATTATGAATGTCTGAATGAAAACCACATCAAACATCACCTGAGACGTGACTGCAAACCTCTATAGACTGTGAGATGTGCATCCTGTTGATTTCTATGTGTGGGACGCCTCCAACCATATCCTCATAGTCCTCTTCATACCGATCAAAGAGGTCCGTGGCATCAATGCCCACACTGATCATTCCCTGAAAAGTGATCCAGTGTTAACACAGAATTTCCTAATAAAGCACATAAGGAATTCCTACATCTCATTCAGCTCAAAGTGAAGATTCTTATCTTCTGCTGTACATACCTTTGGGTTGGTCCTTTGCTGAAGCCTTCTCTCCTCTCGCTCCCTCTGAAGCCGCTCGTACTCCTCCCGAATCTCTGCAGGGCTTCTTTTCCTCTCCACCACCTGGAGGAGCAAGATAGGATTTGAATACAAAGTGAGCATAAACACAACAATAACTAATTTCATGCTAACTTGCATCCAAAATCAACTGCTGGAGATGTGAATGTAGCTGATAATAATGGCCTTTAAGCTTTTTTCTAAACCATCAAACTACTGCACTATGTATGTGTGTGTATACATATGTATATATATATATATATATATATACATATATATACACATATATATATATATATACATATATATACATATATATATATATATATATACATATATATATATATACATATATATACATATATATACATATATATACATATATATATATATACATATATATACATATATATACATATATATACATATATATATGTATACATATATATATGTATATATATATATATATATATATATATATATAAATTTATTTCAATATATATATATATATATATATATAATGAATGAATGAATGCAAACATTTGTTTAAGTTTCCAAAATAAACAAGCTATGACTAAATAAAAACTAAACCTGGAACTCTTCTAATATAAATAAATGTAAAAAAGCAGTTATATGACGTCTATATGAAGTTGACTGGAACAGAGTCGTTTTATTTCTGACAGACTTGAATCTCTGACACCTCTTTGACTGTGAAGCGTGGGTTCTAAAAACAAGAATCTGCAAAAACAAATCAAAATTTTTAAATACATTTGCTTTTTACATGACATTTGGACATGTTTGAACGTAGCAAATCGTACATGTGATATTTAAAACTAACTCAATATGCAGAGTTTCAAAAATGTATGAAGGCCATCTAAGAATTGTTAATGTGCTGCTACCAAAAGGCCTCTCCTACCTGTAATAAGTCCATACTTTGGGCTTAAAGAGCATAGTGTCAGTAAACAAAATGCTGGGAAAAAAAACCCAACAACTGGGGAAAAACTGACCACTGAGATACTGACCTCCCATCCTTCAACATCAAGTCCTCGCTTGCCATAAATATCATAGATAGCTCGTGCCTGTGGATCACTGAGGACTAGAAACAGATTATTATTATTAAACTGAACGGAAAATGTGTGTTCACAGAAAGGCTACCGGCCTGATTTGATCAGATGTCTTACCTTCATAAGCTTCGTGTACGAGGTTAAACAGCTGCTCTGCCTGTCGCTTTAGTTCAGGATCTCGGTGTTTGTCTGGGTGATACAGCATGCACAGTCGCCTGTATGCAGCCTTCAGCTCCTCCTGGGTGGCCTGAAGCAAATCAGAACATTTGAGAGGAAATTCATGAGAAAAACAGGAGCAAACTTTTTGTCGACAACAGAAAATGCACACAACACAGCAAAGATGATTAGAAAACAGACTGCAAAGCAAAACCTGTTTCTCCAGTCATGTAGTCAAATTCACAGTATTTAGTTTTGTGTCAACATGACTTTTATGTTTGGTTATGTAAAGATTACATGACAGAGAGAAGATTTGGTTTGTGCTGTACTTAATCCTACATATTCTTCTAAGATTAGGCATTTTCAGGACTCAAATTTCTAAATTTTGTTCATTTTCAGGCCACTTTGAGATCTAAATACAATAATTTACTGTATAAATTATACTAATACAGTATATTTTGACTCTTCAAAAAGTATCAGTAAAACCAAATCACTTTTCCACATTTAATTCAACCTGCAGAGGACAACACAGACAATGAATCACATCTCAAACAAAGAAGAAATAAACATATATACATATACACAGTGGGGAAAATAAGTATTTGATCCACTGCTAGTTTTTAAAGTTTTTCCACTAAGAGTGGAGAGGTCTGTAATTTCATTGTAGGAACATAAATAATAAAAAAGAAAGTAATTACTGTGGATTTTATTGCAGGAAACCAGTGATCCAGCAGAAAAGTAGAACTTAATATTCGGTACAGAAAACTTTGATTACGATTCCTGAGGTCAGACGTTTCCTGTAGTTCTTGACCAGGTTTAGTTTTGGGATTTGGACCCATTCCTCTATACAGATCTTCTCCAGCCCTTTCAGGTTCCGGGGCTGTCACTGGGCAACACAGCTCCATGCAAAGATTTTCTATTGAGTTTAGGTCTGGAGACGGACTAGTCCACTCCAGGACCTTGAAATGATTCTTACAGAGCCACTCTTTAGTTTCCCCGACTGTGTTTGGGGTCATTGTCATGCTGGGAGACCCAGCCATCTTCAATGCTTCATGGTTGGGATGGTGTTCTTTGGATTGTACTCATCCTTCTTCCTCAAAACACGGCGAGATACCAAAAAGTTCTATTTTGGTCTCATCTGACCACATGACCTCCAGATGATCTTTGGTAAACATCAGATGGACCTGGACATGTGCTGGTTTGAGCAGGGGACCTTCCTGCAGGATCCATGATGACATAGTGTGTTACTATGGTTAACTTCAGGTCATTGACCAGGTCCTTCTGTGTAGTTCTGGGCTGATCCCTCACCTTTCATTAATATCATTAATACTCAATGAGGTCAGATCTTGCATGGAGCCCCAGCTCCAGCAGTTGATGCCTTCTCACTAAGCGGTTTGCCTATTGTCCTGTAGCCCATCCCAGCCTTTTGTAGATCTACAATTTAGTTCCGGTGTTCTTAAAGTGATACTATGCAGCTTTGCTTGTTGTGAGCACCCCCTAGTGTTCGTTTTAAATCACTGTCGTAAAAACGA
>SSNR01000048.1:621603-693488 GCA_006937965.1 Callopanchax toddi | reverse complement strand
GGGGTTAAAAAAAAAAAAAAAAAAAAGTAATAAAAACTACTGGCATTTATTGTTTGAGCTACATAATTTTCAGAGAAAATGTATTAAAAGAAGTCAATGTGATTTTCAGAATAAGAAAAAGCTTACATTTAGAACGTGATTGAGTTTATTGTGCTTATTCAGGAGACTGGCTGTCCAGCTTTAAGTAATTAACATAAAAGTGAGAAACTATTTTAAATAAATTAGGTCTTTTATGTCGGTTTTGTATTAGAATATTCTTAGTGGTCAGATCAGTCTGTTCAGACTGGAGCTCTGTGGCTGCAGGCTGCAGGGAGCTGTCCTTTCAGCACCACAACCTCTAACTCCACACAGCATTTCATCAGCAGACGTTTGAGCAGCTGAGCATGCAATTAAGATCTGTAATTCTCAGTTTTACAGTACCTATGTATTTCAAAACATGCATATAACATGTAGTTGCATTAATTGAATAAAAACACAGGCAATAAAATACTTTTTTGTGACTTAAGAGAACAGTCTTACCTCCCACACTTTGAACAGTGTAAATGGTTTTTGGACATAAGGAGACTAAAGGGATTTGCAGATCAAGTTCCTGGTTAGTTAGGTGAAGAAAGCCAAACTTCTAAAACAAAAGGACAACCTTTAAAATAAAATATGTCACACTGACACTTGGAATTTCAGAAGTGGAACCCATCTAATACTTTAATATGACTAATGGCTCCTTATTGTCAAATGAGTTAGGTTTCCAGCAACTCCATGTTAATAAGTCCTAAATATCAGCAATAGCATGCCTAAAAGAAATAATGGCTCACTGAAAACCCACAAAAAAGTCAAATACAGTAAAATAATCTTTACAACAAAAACAAAATCAGCAGAAACTAACCACTGTGTAAGCACTAACTGATGGGTCGTCATGATTTGAAATAGATCTGAATACGTTTATAAGATTAAACTCAATTTGATATAAAACAGGTTATAAACAGTTAATTTATAATGAAATGTAGTCATTTTATTTAATTTATTCATGACATGATCAAACAACTTCATTAGGAAACAATTTAGATTTGTAGTTTATTTGGTTCATTTTTGTTTAAATGGGAAAAGCATGGAAAGCCTCATCACCTAAAATAAACTAAAAGCATTGATCTCAAGCTAACTCATCAAGCTAACTGTAAGCTCAAATAAGGAAGAAAGTAGCTAACTGTTGATCGCTAGCTAACTAGCTTAGCACTTTGTTATTTGTTTTGTTTTATTTTTGCTGTCAGATTATCAAATTCAACTGTAGAACACTAAAAGTTTATGACAAAAAGCATTTTTATCATTTTAATTTGAATTGGAGGAGATTAGGAGAATTCAACCAATCAAAAGAGATGTCTTCAAGTTTAATAATGTTATGTTATTTTATTTGGACTCATGAAAAGTGCTTAATTTAACATTATGTTTTTCCTTTATTTACGGTGAGGGAGCTGCCATTTTTTGGTAATTTAACATTTTAATCTATTTGCAACATCAAATTTACCTAATTTCTCCTCATTTTATTGCAATGAAAAATGACATGTTTATAAAGACAGATTCATATTCTACAAGTTTAAAACAATTTAAAAGCAGTTTAGCATCTTTAGTAACTTTTAAAGATGAGTGTTATTTTGAAAGTGAAGATTGCTTAGATTCTGTCCGCATTCAAGTTATGAACCCTGTAAAATTATACTTTTTACCTTTGGATATTGTTTACAAAAAGAACTGTGTCCTCCATCTGTCCCTTTGTAAAGGACATGAAAGAAAAGACAGCTGAGACATTATGAGAAATGAGAAGTTTGATATTAGATAATAAGTTGTATATTTATTTCTGAATAAATGTGTCTTAAAGCACTGCCATTGATTTTGTCCAGTTGAAGGAGCGTATTATCAAAGTGATGAAAATCTTCATCACAGGAGCGATCACAAGTCCTGACCCAGAGAGGACCCAGAAGTCTTCTGAGTCCTGAACTTAATCATTTATTAAAATACATTTTAAAATGAATTAATTAATGTTATTCCAATATGAATATTGTATTATGTTCGCTATTATATTGTAATAATCAGTTTGAGTACAAAACTTACATTTCAGTTTTTTTCTTCCAACTGAAGTAAAATTAGTTGTTACAATTGAATAACTTCAGATACAATTTGCATGGACTTTTTGAGTAGAATTTAAGCAAATATAAGTTAGAATAATGTAAATGAAGTAATTTGTCAATTTAAAACAAACAAAACCTTACATTTAAAATGTTGTAAAATGACTTGCAGGAAACCAACCAGATTTTGTTTTTGCACTAAACCGATTGAGTTGGTCAAAAAAAAAAAAAAAAAAGTTCTGGTTGGGTTGGAAAATATTTAAAAGATCAATACAAATTCTTACCTCAAATGGTTAAGTTGAGTCAAAGTATTTTAGAGGGGAGCTGCTTTAATTTAGGGTAAGAAAATAAATGAACAAATAGAAAAATTTGCATTTCTTTCAGAAATGTTTGAATGCTAAATGCTGAAAATAACTGAAACCTGCTGAAGCTGAGCTGTCTCTTTTATTTTGATGATTTAAACATTAAACATGAAAATCCCTTATAGTGACTTTTCTGAATAAGAGCTTAAAAAAGGCCTAAGACCTTTAGGACCTTTATACATTTTCCTTCTATATTACAAACACTCTTTACAGACGAATGAGGTCTCTTCATGGTTCTTTGGTCACAACAAAGGAGACGATTGTGGATTTTAGGAGAAGCAGTATTATGTCCAACACCTTTTCCACCATGGGAGAAAATGTAGAGGTGGTGGAGAAATATAAAACTGCAAACAAAGAAAATGATGGACAACCCTGAGCATCCTCTACACAAAGTAACTCAACAACAGTGTGTCTTCAGTCAGAGGCTTCTTCAGATCCGCTGCAGAAGATCCTCTTTAGAATAAACCTAGTGAGTTACTGAAACATCTAATTTCCCTCTAGGATCAATACAGAATTATTATTTGATTGGTTTCTGCTTCTACTACATCTTAGTTGCTATAGTTTTGTACCTGTGTGCTGCTGTGACAATCTAATTTCTCTCAATGGATCAAAAAGTTCTATTCTATTCTATTCTATTCTATTCTATTCTATTCTATTCTATTCTATTCTATTCAAGTCATTAGGGTTTATTTACTATTGAGAATAAAAGAAAATGTTATGAAAGGAAAATTCTTGTCATGTCCTCTAATAATTATAATCTAGGGCTGGTTTTCAGTGAGAGCCAAAAACGCTAAAGTAAATCAAGAAATAGCTTCAGTATGTGTTAGCTTAATGTCTTGAGACTTGTTTAAAGTTTGAATAAAGTTCATAGGTGGAAATATATTGAAATGATTGACATTTGAAGAGCGCAAAGTTTTGCAGATTTAAAATAAATTTCCTTTGGGCAAATATTTCAACAAAAAGCTCAATATCCTAAGAAAAAAATACAATTGATTATTACCAGTTCAGAACTGAAAGAGCGGAATGTTTTGAACTATAATTTGTTGAAATAACAGTTGAAGGAGAAGATGTGAATGCAGCATCCAGGCTGAACCCCCCCGCTGGAGGAGCCAAGGTGAGGGGAGCTGAGCTGCTCTCCTCCGTCAGTCACCGCCTCACAGCCAATGGTAAGTTCTCCCCGGTCGGACCGACGCCGCTCTCCGCTCCGGTCCGTCCTCGTGCCGCTGTCCTCGCCGTGCACGCGCGTGGTACCCACGGTCGTGAGGAGGAGGAGGATGTTGCGCGTGAAGGGGAAATGGCTGCCGAAAACAAGCCGGAAGGTAAGAGAAATATAACGGGGATTAATTGAACTAGTCCATAACGGCGGGTTTGTTTTTGTTTATTATTATTATTATTTTGAAACAACAGCGGTAACTCCGCGCGGAGGCGGAACGAGCGCGAGGAAAAGTGGGAGACGTTTTCGGCGGAAAAAACGTCTCCGCTGTTTTCCTCCGACCAGGCAGCTGAAACGTGGAGACACCACTACTAGCCAGCTAATACTAGCCTGCTTTCTAGCTGCTCCCCCGGCACATTTAATAAATAAAGTCCCGCTTATCGCGCTCTGGCTCCCGGTCAACCGACAAGTTGTTAACAACAAGGCGGCTAAGTTAACGACAGCACGTCATTGGCGTCGACTTAACTTCCTCCGTTATCACCCGGGTTTACAAAGCTCCCGTTAGTTTGACCCGACTCTTCCCTCCCGTCTGCTATCCCGGAGCTTGTTTTGAAATAACCGTTTAAAACGCGCAGCGGCTATTTGTTTGATCTTTGGAGAAGCTCGTGCGGTTGCCCTCTTTGAACACGCGAGCATTTTCTCTTTTCTTCGCGAGCCTTAAGATGTATTTTTAAGTGAGAGGCGGTCATGTTTTTTGTTTATTTTGTATCCAAATGCCAGTTAAGACTTCTTGGCCTATATTTGAGGGTATGAGACGTCTGTGCTGGCTGAAATGCCATCACACCGGAGGAAACGGGGAGGATGGAGGCAGGCAGAGCATCCTGCCCGTTACACTACTTTACACATAGGACAGAATGATGACTTCCCCCTCCTCCTCCTCCTCCTCCTCCCCCTCCTCTCGCTAAACTGAAAACGAAATGCACCAGACTTCATTATTTCCTTTTTAGTGGGAATATTTTATTGCAACTCATATGCTCTCATTCAGAAAGGCCCATGGAATTTTTGGGTGAGTAATTAAATACCGCCTGCATGAAATTAAAGATGAGATGGGCATTGATAAGTAGCTTTTAATGCATGTTTAATGGCTTAAGTGTTTTGATTTGGTCGGGTTTGTCACAATTATAACTTTAAAATATATAATTAGTACTATTTTCTAGGTAAAGGTATATGCTTTATGTTTATTTATAACAGTTTTGGCCTGAAAGTGCAGCAAAAGAGTAATTCTACACTTTAATATTGGCTGTATTAATGAGGAAGTGAGATATAAACAAACATAAATGTTTGTTTCCATCGGTTTTTGAGCAGTTCTTAGTGCCTCATCAGACACTGGTGTCAGTAACCTTGAACACAAAGATTTTTTAATGTATTGTTCTAAATAAATGAGAAGTACTAGTTGGGTTGGATGTCAGTGTGCCACCCACTAAAGCGAGTCCCACCAGGGGGTGCTATTGAGCTAAATAAGCACACCTCCATGAGGGCTCTGTCAGGACTATGACACAAAAAAATGAAGACATCTGGTTTTGTGATAGTAATGGCTTCAGTGTGTTGTACAGTCTTGAATCCTCTACCCAGATAAAGCCAGCGCGTCCAGGTTGTAGATGAGTAGAGTAATGCCTCTCCGACACGCAGAGCGCTCGCTGAAAACCCTGACTTGAAAGTCCCATTGCTGAGCAGGTCAAGTTATTTTCAGTGTTCCTGTGAGGCCGGTCAGTGGAAAACGAAGGAGGGAGGGAGGAGAGATGGAGAAAGGGATTGCTTCATACCTTTATGTAAATGCTATCATAAAAGCCACATGTAGCTCTCAGGGTTTTTTCTGCTCCTACACCTTCTTAGTTCTGGCTGTTTATAACAGGTTTCCATTAAAGCAGACTGTTACAGTCTTTGCTCTTGTACCTGAGTGTCCAGCAGCCAGCGGTGGAGCAGGACGTCGTTTTGTTCTTGTGGGCGGTGCTGACGGCTCGCGCTTGTTTGGCAGGTCTTATGATGGCCCATAACAAGTGAGGGGCCACGACCCAGACTTACTCTGCGGTGTAATGTTTATGTCCTGGCGTATTTCTCCCAAGCCTCGAGGCCCTTGGGTGTATTTTTACTCCCCTTCACACTCCCTAAAAAAATCCCTCATTTTCTGTGTGTGTGTGTGTTACTTTAAGTTCAAGGCTAGGAGGGCACTGAGAGGACAGGCTTGATATGTCTCACAATGACACTGCTCTGGATAAAACTACTGCCTGCGGTCTTAAAAATCTACCAGAGCAGAGCCTTATACAAATATTTCACTACATGACTCATATGTGAGAAATGAAACAAGAAGATTTGTAAAGACAAGCCTGAGCTTTCTATTAATCCTCTGACACTGAGTTTTTTCAAATTTGTGGATCTGGGCAAACTCTCTATCATTCTCTTGCTTATTAAAATCAACTAAATGCAAATCTAATAATGAGGGGATAGTTTAACTGCATACGTTTAAGAATAATACCGTTAAGTGGGGTTTTAGTGACAACAGAAACACTCATCAAAGGGTGCTTTTTGAAATGTTGTGACAAAGACCTCTAGGCTCCGCAGAGCAGAAAGTAATTTGTCTTTTATTTTTCAAGCGAGTGCAGTTTAAAAAAGTTTCATGATGGTATCATTTCACTCAAAGTTCTGGGTGAAGCAGCAGCAAAACATCAAGTAAGCACACAGTTAGTCATCAGCTTACAAAAGATGGTTGTGCATCAAAGGTATGAGTATTTCTCTGCCGTTCTGTGAGGACGGCGGACGTCTCGCTCCCCTGGCTTTGTGCCGTATCAGGTGCTTGCGTTCTTGCTCGGCCTTTTAATTAGATCAGCGAGGTATGGGGCGGATGCTGCCCGGGCCCGGTCGGTCGGTGTTTGCTGAGACGTATCACGCCTGACGCCTGCACGTAGTAGACCTTTACAGACTGCTTTGTACTGCCTCTGCTGATTGATTATATAGGATCGTTCAGTTTAACACATGAACAATCAGAAACGTTACTGACCTGTAGCCAACAGGGTCACAGCTCCAGCGACCCTTATTGTTTTCCTCGCAGGGATGAAAATATTCACTTAGTAGAGAATTTAGCTGCTTTAAGTTCTCAGTTCTTGTAATTATTTTTACTTTCATCACATTTTGCCCAACAGCTCTTGTGTTATTAAATGTAATTCAATATACTGTGCATGGGGAGTGTGCTGAGTTGTCACGGGCTGGGAGAATGCTTTCTTTTTCCTCGATTTTCTCTACTTTTCTCTTTGCCTCCTGAAGGACTGAAGAAAGTTCGTAATCCGGATCGAATGTACAGATCAGCAGTGTGTTATGCTGGCCACGGTCCACCTAAGAGTATCAGTGATGACACAGAGACGAACAGTAAGAGTCAGTTATTAATACTGCATTGCTGCTGCAAGTCGCCACTAGCTGGCCAATCTATTATTCATTCATTAATTCATTTATTTACTTCTTGATTTCATCCGTCCCCATGCCCCCTCTCCTCCCTCCCTCCTTGTTTTATTCTCCTCCAACACAACACCTCCTGCGGCTGCTCTGCTGATTGAAGTGTCTGCTTTACAGGATCATGCTGTCGATAGCTGAAGTGTTGTCGTTAACTAAGAGTGATTGTTTCAGGTTGAGGCCAGGGGATCAGGACCTGAGCAGACCCTCCGAGAGAAAGCTTGAGCTTTGAGCCATCAATTATAGCTCTGTCTTTGCCTTTTGTCTGCTTTTCTCAAAGCAGCATTTGACGACGGGGGAATAAACGTTGCTTTGTTACGAGGAATTCAATTCAGTTAAAAATATTCAAAAACAAAGATCTGGGTGAAAGAAATACAATAAAGTTCACTTGGTCATCCTGCACTTCATGCATTTCTCAAAAATCATTCTGTGATATTCAGAGTGAACTAATATTTGCCTCTCCCGTCCTCTCATTAAGTTTGTGCTGTATGAGAACTTCAGACCAGGGGCAAAGAACAAAGATGAAACAACATCACAGAGGGTTTTTATGACTTGTAAAAACCAGCTTCTGAGGGGAACTGCTTCACTGCTTTTACAAATTCTGCACACAAACGCTGCATTTTGTCACGACCAAAACAAATCAGAAATGTAGGCCAAAGTCTTGACATTATTTGTGGTGATTTTTCCCTTCGTTCCTCTTTAGAAAAGGCGTCTGATTTTTTAGCTTCTCGTCTTCCTCGGTGTGAGGAAGCATCGCCTGTGAAGCCGCTTGTTTCTCAGCAGAAAAAGGAGCCTCTTTGCTCTTAATGAACACACCAGTTTCTTCACCGCTGGAAGACTGTTGATCTAGACTAGAGACTGCGTATAATTAAGTGTGCTCATGTATTGTCATTTTTAAATAGAGAGCATGAAATCACCCTCAACCCCTTGTTAGGCTCCTTTTACTATCTGCCACTGGAAGAGCTCTGCTGCACCCGATTGTTTTTGTGTTTTAACAGAGAGTGTTTTGAGAGATTTAATAGCAGGGGACTACTTGTGCAGAAGCGGGGTTTTAGACTGTAACAGATACATTGTTGATAGACTTTTGTGTTACCCCTTCATGTGTGACAGCTCTGACTGACAATAAGTTTAGCCAGTCTTGCATTTTTCCCTCACGTTATTGCGTGGTATTACACTATCCTGTCCTCATGTCACACACTCGGTTTAATGCGCTCAGCTTTGAGGGGGTTTTTTGTTTTGTTTTTTTCTGCCTATCAGGGTGGGAGGTTGTGGTGGTGGGGGGGAGACACTCTGAATACAGGCAGGCAAACCATTGATCTGAGTAATCGTCTGAGTAATTGTGGGAGTAGTTATGATACAGAAAGAAGGGCTCTTTTGTGCGCACGTTTGTAAGCAATAGGGAGAAAGTAAAAAAGAACAAGAGCAGGAGAGAGGAAAGCGAGACCTCACCTCTGCTCTCCTTGAGATGGGATTTTTATGGATGGGTGAGCTTGGTGAGGGCTGAGAACACATAAAGAGTCATTTTCAGTTTGTTGCAGGCAGTTAACCATGTGTGCATGTTTGTTGAACTTCCAGTAATAGGCCTAAGGATTTTTTTTTTTAGCTGTTTGACTTTTTGACAGTCTTTCCTATTATGCTACATTACTCTGTACTATTGGAACAACACAGAGCTGTATTTTGTCATCTGTTTTCATTGATGAAATGTAAACAATATAGAAAACCTTCACAATTGCTTGTTGCATCCTGTTCAGTTGGAGTGCAAATAAGAAATGGTGTCCAGTGTAATTCTCACATCTGACATGTTGATTCCTTCACCAATAGGAAAAAAACACAACAACACCTTTTGCATCTTTCACAGCAGCTGTTGTTGTGCACATTGCAGGTCAAACATTCAGATGCTATTGCCAGGGGCCTTAAAGTGTTCTTTTTGTGTTTGTTTACTTTTTAACATAGCAGCATGGTAGTTAAGTTTTGTCAGACTTTAAAAAAATTCTGCTGGTGGGTGGTGAGTAATTTCACTGTATATGAGAGTGTTTTCATACAGGCTACAGGGCAAATGATAAACATAATTGGTTTCTTATTTCCGCAGTAACGCACAGCTATTTTAACTCGGTGTCTACTCTACATACTGCTCTCCACGTTCTTATTAAGACCTGTCGCAGTCGACGTTCGACAGAAAGCAAGAGAGGAGATAAACATCTTTCTAGACAGCCCTTTCTTTAATTTATAATGTGATCAGAGCAGAAAAGCAAATCAAAACTCCTACTTTATTGCAAAAAAACTTCACAAGGACTGGAATGACGGCACATTATTCTATTGAGCAGACGTGCCTTTGCAAATTTAAAAGGGTAATGAGGAAAAATTAAGACTTTCCTGGATTTTGTATTAAACAAGCATCCAAAGAAACCTGATGCATTTTAAGAACAAGACATGTGGACTGATATGATTAAAGTAATATGCAGTTAAA
The DNA here is from genome assembly GCA_006937965.1 of Callopanchax toddi. Lineage (NCBI taxonomy): Eukaryota > Metazoa > Chordata > Actinopteri > Cyprinodontiformes > Nothobranchiidae > Callopanchax > Callopanchax toddi. The sequence goes on along the minus strand of SSNR01000048.1, from coordinate 683,894 downwards.
AGGACATTGATGAGAAGTGGTTTGAGTTACAGAAACATCTTAAACTGGACTAAGCATGGATGGATTTGTGTTTTTAATTGTTGAACTATTATGCTGTGGTCTCAGCCAAGGCGTTCTTGGAGGAGAGATTTTGAACCTCAATGTGAAGTAAAGGTCACATAAAAACAAAAGTACCGGTACTAAAATTAAAAGCTTTACATTATAGGATAGAACATTAGTATTGAGTCTTCAACAGAGATAATCTTGTTGTCCTGACCATAGTTTGTTATCTGTAAAATAGATTTTAAAAAAATTGTTTTTTTTTTAAATGGGTCCACATGTTATTTGTTAACACACACACACACTGGCAAAAGCACCCACATTTCAGTGGCAGGTGATAATAATTGATATAACCATTTAAAGCCTGATATGCAAAATATTGATAATGAAAAAATTTAAGTTTTGAAACTGAACTATTGGCTAATGGTAAAATGACATCTATTTAATAATTAGGTTTTTGAGTTATCATATGCCAACATAGCAATAATAAAGAGGCAAATTAGGTCATTTCTACCTGTAGATCCTCCACCAGAGGGCAGTATAGGACTGGATTTTGCAAGTTTTTGATGAAAGTACTAATACTACACTAATACTACGCAATCTGGTCTTTTTATTGCCAAATGTGGTCTGATGCCAATTTGCGACAGTAGTCTACAAGGGGTTAAACAATAGGTAGAATATTTAGTCTTTGGTGGTAATGTTAAAGCCTGTGGCAAATGTTACATGTCTGTGGTAAAGAGTTGTTTCAATACGTAAAAACATTCTGGTAGCAAAGATCACATTGTCTGTAAAAAAAAAGTCTGGAAATGAGAAATAAATAACTTCTATAACATGATAATAAGCCTAAAACACACATCAAAGTTCACACAACGAGCCAACTTAAGGTGAAGGTTTTGCCGTGGCCTCCACAATACTCCAACCTTAACATAATTGAAAATCAATAAGAAGACCTCAGAGGAGCAGCGCAAGCAGGATGGCACATGAATGTCACAGAACTGCAAGCGTTTTACAAGGAGAATATTAGAAAAACTTCCAGTCTCACACTTTACAACGCTGGAAGCAAAAACTGCTAGTTTTAGTTTGCCACAAATACATTTGATATCACTGAAAATGTGACCCCAGGTACCCAAACCTTTGTATGAAACAGTATTTTGTGGTGAATGTTTGTAGAATTAGTAGAATCACAGGAATCTGAAGCCTGTAAAAGCCATCTTCTCCCCCCTCCTGACCCTTTTGTTTGCATTTCCTATTCATTTTTTCCACATCTCACATTCAGATTTTTTTCCAGAATGCAGCATGTCATCAGATGACCACTTGTCTTTGGTTGAGTTCATCTTTATTTTGTGATTTTAGTTTGTTAATGTTTTTCTCTACCTAAAACTTGTTACTACTTTCCATGGTTTGTTTCTTCTTTCAGCTATGTTCTCACAGACTTGTCTTGGTGGTGTTATGCTGAGATTTGCACGCCCTATCTCAGGAGTGGAATAATCGCATATCTGGTTTTAGGAGTTAGCTTTAGGGCGACTGCTAGCCTTTTAGAGGCTTTCTTTTTCCTAACATTACACTCTGATATGTCTGAGCTGTTTGCTGACTTATCATGAGCTTAAAGTTTGTCAGTTCTGAGTTGTTGCTGTAATTATCGGCAAGTGAAAGTGAGATGAAATCATTTTTCAGATGAGTTTAAAAGAAAAAAAAACCCGTCTTACATTCGAACCAATACACAACATCCATTGTTTAATAGTGAAGCCAGGATGCCCTGTTTACAGGCGCTGCCATGTTGTATTTTTTAAACCAAAGTCTGTACACTTGAAATGTGGGGCTGCACACACTAATAGTGTTTTTAGGTGACAAATAACTAATTACAAAAGGTCTTAAAAGGTTGAGTGCAGCCAGACACGAGGTGGTGTTTCAGTTTCTTTTAGCTTCAGTTTCTGCTCTACATGCACCTGTCTGGTTAAAAGATGCACAATTTTGGTCGTTGAGGAAGATGTTAGATGTTTCACTGCTTCAACACACCTGATTTAAAAGTTTTACTTCCTCCTTTACCTCCTCCTGTTAATGGCCCACTCACTTGAACCATGTGTGTTTAGGTCAAGAAACATCTAAAACATTCAGGATTGTGTGGTTTTCTCCCATTATTTATTATGTAAATTTATTTACTTGTAGTTCATTACCAGCTAAGCCCAGTGTTTAGTTTAAATCACCACTTTATTTGGGGAGGAGTGATATCTGCATTATGGGGTGTTATGTGGCAGCACCTGCTTATATGCACCACCTGCTGGATCTTCTTTTGTGGTTATCGTTTTGACTGGTGAGGTCGAGCTGGTGAGTTTGTGTGCTTGTAATAATAACTGTGTTTAAGTTTAAATATGAGTATACACAGATTGTACAGCTATCGATAAGTTTGGTTTATTAATGCATTACGGTCGTTTGCTTTTGTATCTTTCAGTTGATTACCTGGCTTCTGGCTTCTGCAGACACTGTACAGGTGTTAGCTTAATAGCTAATAAAACTATTAAAAACTGTAATCAGTTGTCTGAGCCTGAGTACAACACGGTATCATCAGTCAAACGCGCCCTTGCGGTGGGAGTTTATTATTTTAATGGTAGTTAGTTTAGTAAAAAACCGTACAAGGATAGTATATCTCAATGGGTAGTACTGCTAACCGCTGTTATTATTGTTATACTGTATACTGTATATCAGTGGTTTATATGCAGGAAGGCTTGTTGATTATTGCAGTTATTTGAGATAATCATGATAAAAACTTGTCTTATTTGAACCGGTAAAAACAGCTTTATAAATGTTTTGTTAATGTCAGAAATACTTTAATGGTTTTGCCTCTTTGTTGTGCCCATAAGACCAAACAGTGATATTTACATACAGTATGTTATTCTTTATAAGGGTTATGTGAAGTAATACATTTTAGAATATCAGCGTTTCCATTAGACAGTCATGCTCTCAGGGTAATGCAACTAGTTGTTGCTGTGTAGGTAAAACTAGCTATAACCTCTCCTCACATTCATAAGCCATATTGTCGGTAGTGTTTGCATTCAAAAGGTTGCTTTATATATGCACCGCCGACGGCGATTTGTTGAGTGATCTATAGCCAAAACATTAGCTTGCAATTTCTCCACAATACGGGCACAGATTAAAAAGAAAAACTGTCACTCCCAGAGCGCTCCCAGACAGAGACTGAAGAGAGAGGGTTTTGCGTTCAGGGTTTAGATATTGATTAAAGATTTGTTTTTGTCAGCCTTTCCAGTCTCATGACCCTCGCTCTCATCTCTAGGGTGGGGCTGGAGCAAGCGAGCATGACAAATACCCTTAAATTCAGCCCAAGTGTTTGCTTAGCAGCCAGGATCAGTGATAATCCAAACATCAGCAGAGAAATATATATCTTTATAGCCAGGGTGATGTAAATTATGGAGCAGCATCCACAGGCAGCCACAGTTCAGCTCACACATGGCCTGTGATTGTAACATAAAAGCTGCAAACCTTTGTATTGAGCAGCGTTCCCCTCCCTGTTTAGCTTTCTGTATGTGAGCTTGCTCATCAGGACCTGAATGTAATTGGCTGCAGTGTGCCAGCTCAGCTCAGCACATCCTCTCATGTAACAAGCCCTTGTATCAGCCTGTCTTGCACTTTAGTGTTTTACTACCAAATTGTACTTTTTTTTGTATATTCCTCTGCTGGTTACAGGCAGTCATTAGGTCTTCTGTTTAATCTCTGGAATATTAAACCTAAAGAGCAGCTTGTGTAGGAAATGCAGATAAGCAGAGTTTTTTTTTCTTAGTGTTTGATTTTGTTTTAGTTAAGCAATAACATACATTTTCAAAGCAAAATTTGTCTGAGTAATTTCTTGTTTATTCACCAATCAAATCACATGATTTGATTTGGAAGCTATATTAAACTTATTCCAAATTTGTCTTCCAAGGGTTTTTTTTTCTCTCCCTGGGGTTATTTTCAGCTGATGCACAAATTGCAGTAGTTGTGAATTTTCATTCCACAGTGAGCAGATCTTTAATTAATAAGCAATTCTTTGTTGGAAGTTTCTTCTTCATATGAGTGGAAATGCCCAGTGGAAGAAATCGAAGACACGCAGCAGCTCAGATATTATTAGTGTGGATAAATAGAATGTGAAAGAACAAAACAGCTGTGAGGGTGCACTGCTGTAAAAAGAAGACCTCAGTGATGTTTTTTTTTTTTTGCGAGCGTGCATTTGAAAGCTTCGTAAGAACTGCTTTTGTGTAAAAACAAACGTCTTTTCAAATTAGACGAGGACTTCTAGATTAGAGAAGACGAACCCTGAGCATTTGAAGTGCCACATCTGAAACTCATGGTTTATTTAACAGTAAAGAGCTCAGCGCTCTGTTTGAGGCATTTGGTATTAGCCTGAAACACACTCATCCATATCAGAGCCAGATATAACCAGCACAAATGCAATGCTTTTTACAACAGATCTGCTGATTTAAGAATATACAATCTAAAACATCTTGGTTCATATTTCACTAACTGAATCATTAGACTCTTTGCTGTCACTGCAGCTATGATCCACGGACGTGGACAGATAATTGGCATGGTCCCTGGTGATGCTCTGCCAGGCCTGAACTGCAGCCACACACTCATTTCTTTGCCTGTTTTAAAGGCCTTTTGCCCTCAGTCTGGTCTTCAGCAAGTCAAACACATGCTCAGTTGGATTGAGGTCAGCTGACTGACTTGGCTATCAGGGACAACACACATACTATCAAATACTGAAACTCAGCATTTTAAACCTGCAGTTTGGGTTTCATACTAAATATTCTGCCTGTGTGGTGCATCTAGTTCATAAATGTAAAACAAAATACTGCAAATAAGAAAAAAAAACTTACAGTTTAAATTTTTTGTTATAACAGCAGACTAGATTTAAATCACAGTTTCCTTCTGTATCAAAACTTATTTAAGAACGAGTTTAAAATGTGCAAAACGTACTCTTACAAACTCAAATCATCCAAACAGTCGAGCCAATGGCACTAGTGGCTTTTTCCATGTATTCATATTTTTATTATTATTGTTTATATTATTATTACTTATTACTAGTTGTTAAGTATTTAGTTGTCTTCAGTAGTATTCCTCATTCATCATTTTACTCAGATTTTGAATCCCTCTTTCTGCTGTATAATAAATGAACATATAGCAGGCAGATTATAGTCTGCATGATGCACCTAGCCCTTTGTATTTTGTACAGGTGGAGACATTTTTAAGTTAGTTTAACCCCTTGTAGACTACTGCTCCAAATTAGTATCAAACCACCTTTGACCTCAAAATGACCAAATAAAGTATCAGAATTAGTACTTTCTTCAAAAACAGTCCTATACATGTCTGCTCCCCTCTGGTGGAGGATTGGCAGGTGGAAAGGGACAATTTATGTCTTTATTACTCGTATATGTCATGGTGTGGGGTAGTACAGGACCCAAATGCAGGATGAATGGGACAGGAACAGGCAACGTGAAACAAAACAGCTTTATTGCTGGCTGAACTCAGGACACACAGGAAACACAAGGCTAAGGATACAACACAAGGAACCGACAGGGAGTGACTGAACTAAACAGCATATATAGTCAGGGAGGTGATCAGGGAGATGAGACACACCTGTGGAGGATTAGTGCATGGAGACACAAGGAGGAACACAGAAACACACAGGGAAGACACGCTCAAACTGGACACAAGGGGGCAGGACATGACAGTATAGTTCTAAAATTACATAATAAAATAAAACTTTATATAGTTGTTTTATTAAGCTAATAAATAGTTCAGTTTTAAAAACTAGATTATTTTCTTATCATTATTTCTCGTTTCAGGCTTTAATAGTGATTTTTAAGTGTTAGGAATTTTTTAAAAACTAAACACATTCAGTTGCTTGTGGCTCTTATTGTGAAGGGTTTTTAAAGGACGTTATGTCTCAGTTTGCTGGTATTGATGCTGTCAGGATAATGAAGATAGTAAATGGACTTGTAACAAACAAACCAGGGGAAGATAGATAAAAACAACTCATTTAAATGACCACAGCAGGTTAAAATGTTAGAAAACTTAGTAAGCAGACGTAGATGATTCGTTAGATCTGTTTCATCACATCAACTTTCTTTCCTCAAGTTGTGCAGATGGAGAGATTATAAATATTTTTTTCAGTTCTGTTAAGAATAGTTTCACTACAGATTTCATCTCTGGAGGTTTAAAAACTGCTCTCTTTCATCCTCTGTCTTCTGTTGGACAGTCAAAAGCTTATTGTAGCTATGAGTTGTGTTGTCATCAAACACACTTTTACCATTTTAAATCATTTTATTACAGTAATACTGTAGCAAATTTGATCACAATAACCATTAAAACTGGTAACTGATTCCTAGCTTCTGACTCGTTGAACTTAGCATGTCAACATCTGGATTAGTAAATAATGTATCACCTAGTTAGGGTGGTAATCTAAATTATAAGGTTCGGCTTAAGTAAAGGAATAGTTCTGTTGTACAACAGACATTGACTTGTAGGGAAAGCACAGGTGCATTGATTAGGGCTGCATTCCATTTCTACAGTTGTGAATGCTGGTTGTTCTGTAAAAATGCTAACAAGCAGAGCTTCCTCTAAATGTAAAGAAGCTCCTGTTATATAATCACAAAAGTATGTTTCCAAAAACATTCTGATTAAAATACTGAAAAGATGTATTTTTGATTATTTATATCATATATTATAAAGAGATTTTACAAAGATGTATCCAGTGTTTAAATTAAGAACACATTTTGTCTATCAGCAAATATCTTCTTTACTTGAAATGTCAGTAAAATATTTCAAGAAGTCAGAACAGGGACAAAAAAGAGAGAAAATTGTGTAATACTGAAGAATAACATCACCTGGTGGAACATTTCACAATCAGGTTAGCTAGAAACAGGTCAGGAACATCGCTGGGGATAAAAATATCATCTCAGGGTGGATGAGTCTTTCAGAGGTAAAGACGAGAAAGGGCTCATCACTGTGGGAAAGACTGTGGGAAAATTCTTCAGCAGTTAAAGATGTTTAAATTTATAAAATAATTGAACCATTCTGAGTATCGGAAGTAATGGATCTACATGTACCATTAAACCTAAAACCAGTCAATTGTGTTAAAAGCTGACACGATGATTGTGAAATCACATGTTCAGGAAGATTTCTAAAATCACCTGAGTTTAATTTGTCTCTGAATCTACAAATAAAATAAAAACTCAACTATTCACATAAACAAAGCATAAATAATGTATGGAAAAGCTGCTGCCCTCTTTTGACCAGAGCTACATAGTTGAGATGAAATTGAAACTGTTCTATCTGCACTATTATCAAAGTCTGAAATGGTAATAGTAAAAATTATAACAAGAAATTTAATTACGTTTATCCAATTAAATGTATTAAGTTTAGTAAAATAAACTTTTTTTTATTGCATGGAGACACAATGAACTGAAAAGGGAGGTGAGCTTCTAATTTATCACCACACAGTGTAGGTCTTCATGATGGTACAGTTGTGAACCAGTGTGACGTAAAACAAACAAACAAAGTCACCTCGTCTCTTTCTGAACTTGTAACTGACGCCACAGCCTTCATCATGGAAGCTTGCTGCATCTGAAATCCTCGCTTTTCTGCCATTCTCCTCGCATGTTTTGCGGTTGAAAAGTTCTTGTCAAGCAACAACTTTTGCAGAACAGCTTTCTTCCACTGTTCTGTAATATTTTGGAAAACTGACTTGCGCGTATTTTAGCCATAATACTGTATCTGATGGAAACTGACTGTTTCGCATCACAAATGGTTTTTCATGCCACAGATTTGGCTCCAAGACCGGAAGTAAACAATGCTAGAGGCTATGGGGATTGGTCAAAATGTATCTGAGCTGCAGTGATTGGTCAGAGAAAAAGGCAGAACACGCTAAGGTGATTGGTCAGATTTGTGGAAAAGTTGCGGTGATTGGTAAAAATTGCAAGTCTGTGCAAAATTAGCGACTAATTATTGAATTTCTGTTATTAGTTGCAACATCACAACTTCATGGAGGGACTGGGAAGTCCATCCTCTGCTGGGCTGGATGTAAGGAAGCTGATGTTCAGCTCCCACTTTAGGTCCTGAATGAGGGTGATTCCCTGAAAGCAAAAAACCCACGATATCCAAGGTGGAGTTGGGGAGTGTGATGGGTGCAGGTGCCTCCTGAAATCCCCCACCATCTCCGTGGTGTTCAGAGCATTGAGCTCTATATTGTTCCTTCTGCAGTCTCCCACCTGTACGCGGATTCATTCCCACTAGAGATAATGAGAGTGGTATCATCCGCATACCTCAGGAGCTTAACAGACTGTAATGGGTGGATTTATAATAAAACAAAAACTATAGCTGTTATGTTAATGTTATCCAATAAATAGCTTTAGATTTTTGTATTACTGTTTTTCATATTTTAGGCTTAAAGTTTTAATGTGGAAGTAGCTCAGTAGGTAGAGCAGTCGGGCCACTTTGCCGTTGTGTCTTTGAGGAAGACACTTCACCCACCTTGCCTGCTGGTGGAGGTGGAGGTGACCTGGTAGCACCTGGTGTATGCCAGCTCTGCTTCAGTCAGTCAGCCTCAGGGCGGCTGTGGCTACAGCGTAGCTTACTGCCATCAGCGTGTGAATGTGTGTATGAATGGGTGAATGACTGATTGTAGTGTTAAGTGTTTTGGAGTCCTTGACTTGGAAAGGTGCTGTACAGATGCAGTCCATTATTATTTAATGTCTGATGCCCATGTATATTTTTTGAAGTCAGGACACCTGAAGCACAAATGAGCCGATTCTTATTTCATTACATTTGTTTTTGTCTTATAACTACAGCAGGTTTTTTTCATACATGTAGCATAAAACTCAGAACATTTTAAGCACCCAGGTCACATTGATTCACAAAACTTTAAACCACACAGGCTGCTAATGATGACGTCAGAGAGACACTGACTGGTTCGGCACACACACTGTAAATATTGTATGTTTAATTAATAATCTTTCCTCCTCAAAGTTTCATCATCACATGCAGATGATTTGTTGCAACCTTAAAAAGTTTTGATAACATCAATTAAAGTGAAATGTAAATTTTAACAGTTTGTTTTCTTGAAATCGTTATAAGTCAGAGCTGAAATTCCCAGTGATTAAAAGCAAAGTTGATAACGTCAAAACTCAGCAGGACTTTAATAATTTAGCCTTTCTAAAGTAGCCTAGAGATGTCTGTGTATATTTATTTTTACAAAAACTATTAAATCAGTTTAAAATATAGGCCACTGAAAGATAAAACGTAAAACTTTACCATGACATTTTTCCTTTAAAACTTGGTAAATAGTTCTGTGAGCTTCCTTTGAAGTTTGTTGACGTTGTGTGCCATGAAAGGTACCCTTACAATTGGAAGCACTGTTATGATACAGGGGTGTAATGCCTGCCAGTTAATTGGTTTGGTATTTCCAGGCCTGGCTGATGTGATTATTTAAAAAATGTCAAAAATCGGTCTACTTAGTCAAACAGCTAATCAGTCTACCTTTTGTACAGATACAGCAGAGTTCAGGTACTGAACTGGGACATCACTCACTGAAAGTATTTTGCACATTTTGGAATTAAAAATGCAACAAAGGAGACGTCAAACTACCCAGTTTCCAAACATCGCTGTTAAAACGGCAGATGATGCAACATGATGGCAAGTAGGGTAAATATCTCTTCAATATGATTGGCAAAACACTCAGTTCTTCTTTTATTTATATTTTACACAGTGTTCTAACTGCAAGGTGGTAGTTAGAAGCATGTTAGATTTGCAGGTTTACACAGGTTGCCAACACTCAGTCATCACAGAGCCAACATAAGGATAGACACTAGTCACAGTCACTCCTAGGGTCAGTTTAAAGTCACCAGTTATCAATACATGTTGTCATTACGTGTAAAGAAGCTAGAACCTGAAGTAAAGCCATGCATGCACTAGGACAGGGTCTACAATCTATATGACAAGACGCTTAAATTAAATTAAATTTAAATACATTTTGTTGTTACAATTTGCTCACTTAGATGTAATTAAAGCATGAACATGTAACTTAAAGGCACACTATGCTATGTTTTGGCTTGTTTTTAGAATCCCCTAGTGTCCATTTTAAATCACAGTTGTAAAACAGGAGACACTCAGTGTGTTTACATGCACATCTAAGTCGAGCTAGATCGGTCTAGGTCGATCTTATGTTAATAAACTGGGAGCCTTTATCCTAGTTTACACGTCTGTTAGAAAACTGAACTCTTAAATGAAGTTCGCTCCACTCCACTACGATAGGGGGCGACATGCGCCCTTTCATGTGGGTCTTCTGCTGGTTGTTTTCTTAGCGTTTAAAAACTCTTGTTCTAAACGCTTCTATCGGCCACAAATTTGATCGGGTGTCTTCGTGTACCCAGCGCTGGCAAGCTGTCCGTTTGTTTTTGCTGCTATCATCTTTTACCGCTACTGATTTGTTTGTATTCCCACTTCCGCGGTGTCGTCACTCTCGGAGGAGGAGCGCCCAGACAGCATTAGCTCGACTAAGCTGTTTACATGGAGGAGGAAGTCGAGCTACGACTGCATTATCTGGGTGCTTTAGCTCGATTAGATCCAGTTCGACTTCAGCCGGACTAACGTGTTTACATGCAGTTGAAAAAAACGACTTAAGTCGATTTAAGGCAATAATTTGGTTTTCTAGACTGCATGTAAACGCACTGAGTGGTGAAGTGTTTCCTCAGCCTTCATTGCTTTCTACTGGAGTGGGTCATCACTCATTCAAATAATTTTTGTCCAAAGTTACAAGGAGCCACTTCAGAGGGGCTGAAGAGCCACAGGTTGCAGACCCCTGCAGGTGATCTGTCTGCATAGCTGTGATTCAAACCAGAAGCCTTCTCTCTGTGAGGCCTATCCAACCATTGTGCATTGCACGAAACAGAAATCTTAAAATGAGTTTTCAACCTTTTTCTGCTGATTATATTTAACTAGGAGACATTGGATGGTGGGAGAGCACCATAAAGTAAACTAATACTAATGCTGTAATTTAAGATATAGAAATGACTACAACCAGGTGTGATTTAACCCACCTGTCTGTTCCTACTCCACATATTTTAGTCTGTTGGGAGATCCACATCCTTTTATAGATTTTACTCCAAACTCACTGCACGTTTCAGTCTCGTGTCGACTGTGTCAGCTCAAGCTGTTGAAGCGTTGAATTCTGAATAATCTGTGCAGAGACAGACTTCTGTCAGTTACAAACCTCCAGAGTGCATGTTAATAGGAGATGGCCAAGACTTTACACTGAAATATAGCCAGAAATCATGGTTGACAGAACAAATCAAGTACGATGATAGCTCAAAGTTAGTTCACATGTGCTGAACTGTGAGTGGAAATCCAAAATCTTGCAGCCATAGATGGATAGAGGTACCTTTTACTTTTTTCTTCTACAGGAAGAAGCGACTTTATGTGTAAAAAAAAGTCACTGTTTGCTGAGGTTTGCCGCTATCTCTTAGCTGAAATTCTCCCCAAAGTCAAATCAAAGCATGGGTCCTTTTAAAGTTTTTTTTGTTGTATTCCTATTTTAAGTCTACACACAAAAAAGCAGCTTGACTTTTTCCTCGCTCTTTGTTCATTCTGTATCATTCAGCTGCGGCGTGTTCTCTGGTTTTGACAATAAAACCTCTCTTGCTGTACCACAGAGCAGATGCTGAATGGGATTGTTAATTGGGCAAAACGAATGATTACGTGTGCAGCCGATATAAAACATGTAGAATTACAGGAACAAACTAATAAAGCAGATTCTACTGAGGTACTTCTGCTCTCCTTTGGGGACAACGATGCTCCACCTTGCACATTACACTCAGAGGCTTTATGCCAGCTCTGTCTCTACGGATCAGTCTTGATGAATTTTCCATATGGAAGCTGCATGATGGACAGTAGGGCAGCAACATACACATTCTGTATTCAGTCCTATTATAATGCACACAACTGGATCATTTAAGCTGGTAGCAGTTTTTTCTTAGAACAAACCTTTTCTTTCTGCTCCTGCAGTCAACCATGTGATATCCCAGGAGATTTATAGTCAGCACTGACAGTCAAGGTTTTTTTTCTCTGTAACCTACACTTAAATAAAATGAAAGAAGGCAGCTTAGTAAACAATGTTTGCTTTCTTCTAGTAATTCATTTTAAAGCTTTATTGCATTACAGATAAATACAATATTTTGCTATGAATTTATTTACATTCCTTTTCCACACATTAAAACTAAATAGATTCATTTTTGCACGCTGAACATTACCTGGATTAGCTAACTCCACATCCAAGATTTGCAGTGTTATTTTTTTTTATGCATTACAAATATGGTAATGGTAAAATAAAATTTAAAAAAGCGTAGAAGTTTGCAGACTAGGAGAGCACAGGGCAGGAATAATGCAAATTTTTCTTGCAGCTGCAGGAAAAAAAACACTTCATATTTGTTCTTCTTTTCTGATTCTGAAATACCTATTATCATGCCAGTTTTATACTGCAACTATTGCATTGATTTTAACTTTAAAGTTGTTTTCATGCCGTGTCATCCTGCATGACAAAAGTTTTTTTTTTGCATTTGAACAAACTGTAATCAATGAAATGTTTGTGTAGAATACACTTTAGCGCATAAGTAAGAGTAATTAATATTTTATAAACATGCATTCTAATTAAATTGGCACCCCAAAGTCTAATGTTTCATGTTTTCATGACTTAAATATTTTTATTCTCAAATATGCATTCCCTCTCAAGCAGTCTGAGCAAGAATAAAGCAATAAGATAAAAAGAATACTTGCAAGGAGTTGTCTGTAAACGTTACAGTTTTATAAACTCTCACAAACCAGTTGTGAAATGTAAATTGTAGATTGAAATACATACACTATATTGTAAGCACTGGGCCTGGTAATTGCAATTATTTCCCTGAATAATATGCCACATTCTTCAGGGCAGCACACAGAATTCCAGCACTAAATCTCCATACACCATAAAATCACTCAAGGGTGTTTATTGTGTCTAAATAATGAATAGACACAGCCTTTCCAAGTTGACAGTGAAAAATTTCTGGTGAACTCCCCTGACAGAGTGCATTACACAGTAAAATAATTTAGCCGACCACAAAATAAAATGTATGCATCACTCTGTTCTTAAATTAATTTCCTAATTCAGTTGGGGATAGTTATTTTACAGTCAGCGTTTTACTGCAGAGAGACTGATAGACTGATAAAGAGGGAGACGAGCGAGTCAATAAGTTATGAAGCCTGTGCTTAATATTCTTCTCTGTCTGGCTCTTGTTGTAGATGAACATGGACATTTGAAAATATACCTGCCCAAGAAGCTGCTTGAATGTCTACCAAAATGCACGTCGCTGCCAAAGGAGAGGCACCGGTGGAACACTAATGAGGTAAGGACTCCGCTCCTTATCAGTCCTGCTTCCACTAAATCCATCTCAGCTCAGAGATATCCCTCCAGCAGACACGCTGCTCTCAGAAGACATTCGTGAACACATTTGTAAGTCATGTTAACTCTCCTGAAAACAATGGAATGCTCCCCAGTTCAACAAATTAGCTACACATGTCAAACAATAAGAGAAAGCCTGGTTTATTTGTGTCCGTATATTTTATTTGATAGAATTTGTGTCATTTTATTAAATAATGAATACCTCAGATTTCTTAGTCACATTTTCAAATGTTTTTTAAGTTTCTTTTTAATATATATCTTTTTTCTAAAAATACTTCTTGTTAAATTAGGTTTTTTACCTTCAAGTGGGATGAGTTAAATTAAAGTCTCTTGATTTAAATGTAACTCTGAACATTTAAGGCCTTTTTGATGTTTTTGCTTTGTTTAAATGAGTTTAATGTAAGGACAAAGCAGAAAATAACCTGATTTTTAGTTTAAACAGAAACAAACATCTAGAAATTTGTGGGTATTTTAGTTCTAAAAGTTTATTTTTAACAGAAGTTTTGTTTTGTGATGCTTATTTGTACCATTATTTGTAAATACTCGAAAGAATTCCACAAAAAACAATAATTATTTTAAATCAATATTCTATTTGAAGACTCACACTTCACTTCACTGCAATTTCATCAGATTATTATTTTGCCATATGTCACTGTCACTGGTTGATTTAGGATTTATTGCTTTTAATATTTAATTTCCTGAATATACTTCAAGCTAAAATAAGTTCATCATCTTTGTAACACAGTTAAGTGACAGGAATTAAATAATAGTGAAACCTATTATTTAAATTTATACATGCAAAATAGATTTTTTTTATAGTAATCGGTTAGATTTTGTGTAATTGTATTAAATTAGATTAGTTTTCAAATTTCACATTCACCGTTTGATTTTTATTATTTTTTATTCCTTTAAATATAATCCAAGGTAAGCTAACTGAATGACCAATTTCAAAGGAATAAATAAAATAGCAAACTCTAACTAAATCCAGATTTAGGGTGCTGTAGTAGATTTAAACACCAGTAAGTTATTTTGCAATATTTTTCAAATCCAAACATATTTCAGGGGATAAACTGGAATGTGAAATAAAATCAGTTAAGATTTACGAAGGAATCAATAAATGTCAACAATCTCAGTGATGAATTATTCTCATAGTAACTCATTTGCACTTGAATTGTTTTAAAGCCTGGAAGAAAGTAGACATGAGTCTTAAACATGTTATAGTGTTATTCCCAAACGGGGACTTGTGTTGCTTCATTTGCCTCAGAACTCATTTGTCAGCCTGCTCTCGTTCTCCAGGGATCGGTTGATGAATTTATTGCTTTCATTTCTACTATTGATAGATGAAAAACTGGTTCCTCTCTTTGAGAAATACTGGTGGTAATTAGACCTAAATACACTCTGTGACAAATCTCAAAGCCAATGTGCAAAAATCAACCATCCGTGCTTTGGGATTAACAAATTGTGACCATATAAATATAGTCATCTGCGGTGATGAAAGTTAATTGACTGAAAAACAACCAGATGATAAGGCTCCAGATAGGGCTGTTTTTATGAAACAGGATGTTCAAAAAGACGATCTGTCAGTGGCTGAGAGTAAATAATTATATTTCATTGATTCTGTGCAGTCCCTGTTTTTTAGAAAATAATTAAAAGGATGAACTTATCTGTGGTAAAGACAAGTAGACAAATTTACAGAGAAAGAAAAATGCCTAGTCCCTTATAATTCACATCACTTTTAGTTTCCATTCAGTAAGTTTCCATCTGTCATATCTTTGCTTACGAGCCCTGCCCTAGTTATGGAGAAAATGCAAAACGCTCGTGTGTTTCTAATTGGCTGATGTTGTAACTTGTTTGCCCTGTTTGACCTGCATTGTGCTGCCAGGAGTCTAAATTAATTAACACGGCTTTGAAATTGATCTCAAAATGGAAGTCTAAGCATTTGCTGGGGAATGCTGTTGGCTTCAGTTGTTAGCATATCTGTTTCCTAACTAATTCACATTTGTGGGAAGGAGCGTGTTATGTCACTCGGATGATGACGACGGTTCTGTGGATGTTTGGAGAACAGAACATCTTGGCGTTACAACACGCACGCCAGTAGTGTTTGCCAGAGCCGAGGGGAGCGCGGTAACCTTTCTTAAAATCAAGGTCGCTTCTCTTTTTCGCTGTGCAGACCGTACAGATATTTGTGCCTGACTGGTGGCAGACAGGCAGGAGGGGAGGGATCAGAGGGGCTCTTGTTGATGCGATTGTGTGACTCTTACTGAAAGTGACACCTCATCAATTCTGTGCATATTTCTGGCACCAGCTCAGCATGCTTAATGCACTAATATCCCTCTTTTTATATTTGAGGAATCTCTAGTAGCTTGGCTGCTAATGCTCCTGTGAAGTGTAGCATTATTATATTTCTTCCTCAGTACTGTTTTTTGTTTGAGAACTACACCCACTGGTAGTTCAGGCTTTCACGTGCCTTTAGCAGATGTGTTGAAAGCCCACAGGTTAGATAACAGCGTGAAATATTTAGCGCTGCTATAATTTATCAATTAATCCATGGGGAGAAATTAGGTGGGAGCTATTTTGATGATTGATTAATTGTGCAAGTCATTTTTCAAGCTAAAAGGGAATTCCCTTGCATGTTATGGAATATTGAAAGTGAAAAACGGAGCGCTTCTTGCATATTGAAACACATTGATACTTGATCAGCGAGCAGTCTTAACAGTTTTCATTGTTGCTCGATTAATATTGATAGCATGTGTATTATTTATGTACATTTACACCTTCAGTGAAGCCTCAATAAAGAATTCCTGACATAAGGGAAAAATTACTTAAAAGTTGCACTTTTTCTGTGAAGGAATATTCATAAAATATTGATCGTTCCCCCCTCCTGCTGCCCGTTTCTCACTGCAGTTGTACATCATTTGCTTCGTGTTCAAATCTGAGGTAATTCTGTTTTATCTGACGACTTACACTCCACTTTTTGAAGGGGACTGTGGTGTTTCTGTTGGGCTTAAGTGAAGCTAAAAATGAGGAGCCATTTATTTTTACACATCTCACGACTCCCCTGTGTAGTTTGGTGAGAAGAAGGTGCCCAGGAATACGTTTCAAGCATTTAGCGGAAAATTAAGTAAACCAATTGAATCAAAATTCAGGGAGAGGATTGGTGTTTAAAAGGTTGAATGATGCTCTCATCAGCGAGCCATGAGAAGCATGCACGTTACGAATGTGCTGTAAGCCCTCAAATTATTAATGGGACAGAATTACCTGGCAGTGCTTGAAAACAAACAAGCATCTTTTGAAAGAAACACAAAAGGAGGGCATGTTTGAAGCACCTTTTTCTTCATCCTGTTGCAATAATCACTGACATTTCTGTTATTTCTCTTCTGTCACAATGTGACAAGATGATAGCACACCTTACAGTTGCCATAGCGAGCAGAAATTCTTCCTAGTAGTCTATGTTTACTGCTCTTTCAGCCATTGATGTCACCGAGCCTCTCAGGTGAGACATATCGAGCAAATCTTCACAGAATTCCCCTCAGGTCCAGAGCCAACATGCATTGTCTGCTCGGTGCTCCAGCCTGACGACCTCTATTTTGCCAGACATTTCGGCTGAGATTAGAATCTGTTTAAAGAAGGACATCTCACGCAGGAAAGGCTTTAGGCTTATATCCCCATCAGGATCAAACTGAGTCAGTCCAATGTTTGACTGTGCAGGCATGCAGGTTGCAGGATCTGAGTTGTGGCAGTGATTTACAATTTTACCAACACGAGATGGACTCCTCGCTCTATGTCATTTACTTTAGTGTAGCGGTTCATGGTCATGATTATGGGATTTGTTATTCTTGTTAGTGAAGTTTGCCTTTTCCTCTTTTGCCAATCTCTTTATATTCAGTTTATTTTCAGTTATGTTTATCCACTGGGTGTCATTTAGTAGGGTGTTTTCACACCTGCAGCATTTATCCATTTAAATGGAACTCTGGTCCATTTTCCTCCTTAGTTCAGTTTGTTTGTTAGGTGTGATGTTCTCCGTTTGTTTATAGTGTGAATATGATCCGACCACCTTCTGACACTAACACATGAACTCTGCAGATCTGAACCAAACCCCATCCCATAGCCAGTTGCATTCTGGGATGTAGGAGCGCACAGAAACAGCTACCGAGTAGCTACTAGCTAGATCTAGATCTAGATCAACAGTCTGTTACCTAACTGATGACCAGATTTATCAGCTCTGACTCATAAAAACACAGAAGAGTTCAAATAGTTCATAAACTGTTCAGAAAGAGGGGGTTTGACGGTGATGTGGACTAGCTCAGGCTCTGAACTCGGCATCTTCTTCCTGTATTTAGCTCTGGAAGCCCCGCCCTTTAACAATCTGCATACTGAATGTTCTCACTTGGTTTAGTGGTGCATTTTGTTTTGTTTGCAGTTTTCCTCTGTGTGAAATGAAACCGAATCACCTGAAAGAGATATAAATGAACAAAATTATGAGCTGATTTGGATCAAAAGAACTCAACTACAGGTGTGAAAAATGATTGTATTTAATTGTTCATCTGCCAGTGATTCCCATAGTTCTTCTTGTTAATGCTCCTTTTGCACCAGGTTCACATTCCGTATTCATCCCTCCCTGTAGATGTAGCCCTCAGTTTCTCATCTTTTGTCAGATCCTTGTTGCTTCTCAGCTTGTCCTGCTCCAACATGACTTCTGTTGTCTGTTTTAATTAGTTGTTTCTGATGAATAAATCTTTGCATTGCAGTACTCACCTGTCTGCTTTTCCCCATTACTTCTATATATAATAGTCCTCTTACAGACCAAACCCTCTGTTAGATTATTGCATTTGCAGGAAGAGACATCAATGTGTGCTAATTCTGTTTACTGACCATAACATTAGATAATATTTATTTTTACTACCATTAAACTTTCCTCAAATTATACTATATCGTACTGCCATATGCCTCGAAAAGTTGGTGATCGTGTCTTGTTACTGCATGTAATTTAGTTTTTTACAGGTTCTATTAATATATTTTTTACTTTATAGTTTAAGATTAAAGATGAAACAAATAGACAAGTATATTTTGTTATGCTTATACATCATGGAGCACAGTGATTTAACAACAGTGGAGATAAGTGCTTGAACAAAAGGTTTTTAATGTTGCAATAATGTTCCAATTCAACATAACTTCTAAAATGATCTGACTTTCATTGTTTCTGTAAAATTGCTCATCCCTAATTAATAACTAGAATATCCAATCCAATTTATTTATAGAGCAAATAAAAATAAAACAAGTTAAAATTAAAGTGCTGTACAATAGTAAAATGTATAAAGGACATAAATTATATATAAACAGTAAAAACAGATAAAACATCACCACAGAGGTAGGGGTGTTCGATATTGTCATTGCCATGTTCCTTATAACAATTATAAAAAGATATTTGAATGCCCTAAAAGGTGTTGCCTCATGGGCTACCTGTCCTACCTACTCTTTCTTTCTGTCACAGGTTTGAGTAAAGAAATCGTCGCTGCACTTAGAGGCAGCTCAAGGAAAAAAGCTTTGCTTGCAGCTGGAAGGAGATTGTGTGCACCATTCATTTAAAAACAGCATTATTTATTATTCTTTCTGTGGGCTGCGTCTTTTGGCTCGGCCAAGCATTGTTATTATCTAACAAACTAAATCATAGGCTCCCCAAAAAATCTATCTTAAAAAAAATGACAGACGAAGAGCTCCGCCTATTGTTGATAAATTCATCCAATCGCCCAACATTATTAGGTTTTAGCCTCTGCAATGCTACCTCAAGTGAGTAGTCTTCTTCTCATTTGCCAGTGTCAGTCAGTTGCCAGCTTATCATTGATCTGACCAGTAGCTGGCTTTGGAATGTATATAATCTCCTGCTACAAGGACGTAGCTACCACTAGGTGCACACTAGTCCTAATTTTAGCTCACATACTGTGCCGTAGTCTTGCCACAACTTCTAAAGAGGAAGATGATGAGTTCGACTGCAAAGCTGTTAGATTATTATCAAGTTGATCTGACGCTCTTTCTTCCGGCATCAAGCTGCATATGTATATGAAGAATACATTTCGTGTTATTTTTTGTGACTCTTTTACAAAGTGGAGTAAATACTTGATGATGACTGTTGCTTCATCATCAAAGTAGGGAATTTGATACTATTGAAAAGGATAAATATCACACAGGGGGCTGGGGTTAAGATGCTCCCTCCCTCTGGACCAGAAACCTCTCGCAGCGTCTCAGATCTGGACCTAGTGTCGGTTCCATCTGAACCCCACAATGCTGCACCTCAGACACGTCCACTCTTCCTGGACCGGAGACCTCATGCTGCACCCTGGATCGCGGGGCAGGCCACAATGAGCCGCTCAGATCACTCCAGAGGGCCGTGTGACGCTCGTCTGCTGTTGTGTTCACTGACTCCAATCCAGCCTCAGATATATGAATTGCTGTTAATTTGATCACAGAAACACCATTGGTTGTTGATATTTTTTCCCTCTGAGTTTAATTATTTATTTTATATTGTGTGCCCTGACAAAATGGGTCCACAGGTCGTATACGGCCCAGAAGCCGGAGGTTTCCCACCCCTGCTTTAGGCATTACAGGCAAAGAGAAGGGTTTGATTGATTCTGTGATGCACAGGAAGCCAATGGAGAGAGGACAGGACTGAATATTTTGCTAAAGTTTTCATTTACAATTCTATTTTTTAATCTAGCCCTTTTGAGCCAGTACTTTGAAGGATTTGCCTCAGCGATGACGAGGACACAACCTGCTGGATTAGACTCCACAGTGTTTGTCTCTTTGTATACATAACCTTGCAGGTTAAGAGGTTTAAGTGATACATCAGCACTGACAAACACTTGTTGAGAGGTGACTATATTCCAAGTCACTCAGTTTTAAAAGCAGAGGAGTACCACGTGAACCTTGGTGTATGGAGGACACTGGGTCTAAGCTGGTGTGACACCCTCAGCCTTTAATAAACGGCACAACGCCCTGGGTACTGTGAGCTTAGAGGGGACTGCTTCTGAACTGGTGCTGAACCAAAACAGACAAGAGAGCATTGGCTCAGGCCTCCACCGGCCTGCTACACATTTAATGCCCTTGTCGTTGGGAATAATCCTTTCTGCCTCACGCCGCTGCCAGCAGCAGCGCCGCATGGTGCCTACATGCAATATGCCACCGCTCAGGGCCGAGCAGGAGAGCCAGCAGAAACACTTTGTGGACTCACTGGACAGCGGGTGCAACGGGCGGGGTAATGATGATCAAACAGCTCAACAAATGAAATTAGAGACGATATCAGATAGATTCACTGTAAGATAGAGGGAAGGTGCAATAATGACAAGAACTACTGGATGCAGTGCAGGGCTATCATTCACTCCTTTATCTCTTACTGAAACATAATTTGTGTTAACCCTCTTTATAGCATCACTATCTTCAGCCCTGCTGTTTTGATTTTACACATCTATCATTTTCCTGAATTCAGCTCAACAGGAGAAAGTCTTATCAGATTCTGTTAATTGCAACTTTTCTGTTAGCATTGAAATGCACTTTTTAAAATGTTTTTTATATTTCCAAAGTAAACAATACCACTAAAGGTTTTGAACTTAAATAAATGCTGTCATGACCAATGCTTTAGAGAAGGAATTATTTGACAGTGCAACATCTAGTAACACCCATAATGACATTAATCCAGATATATAAATCGTGCACTCTGGATGTAAAATAAAAAAGTATGCTGTCATGTCACTTAGCCCTTACAGAAAAAGCACACAAACTTCACATGTGGAAATCAAATGAGAAAACATGTAAAAAAAAAGTTTCCTATGTATTTTTAGAAAATTTACAAGATGTTTATGTGATCCTTATGTGAGCTCACGTGTGAAAAACATGTTAAATTCATGTGTGTTTTTTTTCTATAAAGGAGTAAAGACATGGGTTTGTTTAATACCCTTGAAAAAATGAAAGATTCAACATTCTGTTGAGAAATAATGGAGTTACAGCCATTTTGATCAAAGCTTCAAAACACTTCAAGCTCTCATTTGACACCGTATAGATCAAAAAGTTTCTCATGTGGATTAGAATGTTTTGTTTTAGAGAAATCTCCCCAAATGAACAGTTGTTTGACTCTTTATTACCTGTTACGATATCTTTCTGTCATTATGGTGCCAAACCTAAACTGACAGTGTTGTTTTCATGGACATTCACCTAATCGAACACAAGGTCATGCTTGATTAAATGTTTATCTTCATTTGAGCTCCTTGCCATGCAAGGCTTTCTCAGAGGAGAGTAATTAAAATAACTCCCACCATTTGCAAATGTTTACAGAAACGTTCATTACCTTCTCTGGGGCAATCAGTGGAAATTAAAGGTCATGTTTGTCCATCTTTCTGTTTATTTGTTTGCTACTGCTTCTTTCTTGTTTTTTTTTTTCATTTTCAAGGTTAGATGTGATTCTGCTAACAGGTACTGCTAACATGAACAGAGTGGGCGTGAGGATGTTTTAAAAACCAAGGTTCAATGATTTTTGAAAATTTTAATTTAATTGTTTTTATTGTCAGCTTGTCACTAAAACACCCAGCTGAGATTTAGATGGCAACATGCCAATGCACTAACTCTGTCTGCTCAGCTATTCATCCATAACATTGCATTATGTCAACTTTTCACAAACATCCAGGCTAATTTTTATCCGTGTTCAGTTTATGTGGAAGGAGGCTTTAAACTGCTGTCGTTTCCACCCAATTACAGATCACTAAATGTTTCAGTTCCTGGTGCTTTTTTTTCATCATGGTAGAGTAGAAGACAGGAAAATAAGGAAGTGGTAGAGTTTCTTTGGATGGCTGACTTCATCGTCGCGTCCTGTGAGCTTGATAGCTTTACTGATGTCTAGTGTTGTGTAGCTTACTGTGAAGTGTCAATTGCAAGGCTATGGTGTAGTGAGGCAGCTGTAATAGGAACCCACCAGTTAGGTCATTCGGGGGGTTCTGCATGCTGCAAGGACCTTTTCTTTTTCCCCTGGCTGTGCACATCAAGGCAGGGGTCCTCAGTATCCTCTGAAGACAGGGGTATCCACTCAAAATTGCATGACCTCTATTGTAGCGTATACAGGTCACTCCACCTCCTGTGGGAAGCCTCTAAATTGAACCCAGCTTGTGTCTTCGATTTCTTTCCGTCGCTCTCTTCCTCCGGTTTCCCTCCTTTCTCTTATCTTCCGTCTCTTTCCCTTTTCCCTCATGTGTTCACTGAGCTGCAAAGCTATTCACATATAGATGGAAAGATCTCTGCCTTTTCCCTCTGAATTGCTTGGTCAGGATTTTCCTTTGCGGCACCATTTTTGTAATGGAGTTTAACTTTATTTACAAGATAGAGGAAAATGAGTTCTGCGTTTGATGTGCACGTCTACGCTTCAATAAACTGTTATATTGTTCCATATACAGTAGATGTTCACATGAGCGAATACCTACGTGTCAGCCACAAGGCGAGCTGAATGGCAGGTGAATTCTTATTCTCTTACCGCCATCCTTTCTGTAATTTATTTATCTAATCATTAAACCCTGAAGTTCATGCCCACACACACTATATTTATGTGTGTATGTATGTATTTATTATTTTTTCTTTGTTTTCTAACAGAAACTTTGCATTTGTGTTTCTCCTGATGGCTCTGGGGTGGTCTCAGCTCCTCACCAGATGGAGAATTTGCCAACAACATTTTTATTTATTTTCAAGTGAAATGACTAAGACAGTGATTCATTGCAATGCGAGCCCATAAACTAAAAAAAAAAGACTTTAAGCATTTATAATTCATTAAGAACGGTTTATTTTTTCTACGGAAAACAAACTGTGTGACCTACAGTAATAAAGCATCTTATTTTTGAATAATCTGAAGATAAAATTAAATGGTGTTAAATTAACAAGAAGCTTGCCATAATTTAAGTAGAAAGAAAACTACAACAAACAAACAAAAAACACCTAAATCAAACCTGAGCTCCTGCTCATTGCAGATGTATAAAACAGAGAAATAGATGTAAACAAATGGGAAAAAGAAGAGTTGAAATAAAGCAAACAAAATGAAGACATCTTGAGTTTTGACAATTATCCTCTCTGGAATACAAAAACATAATTTAACATGTCACAAATGCATCAGGAGATTTTTTGTGTGTTCAAGAATAAAAATACTGAACCATATAATTACTAAATTCTGACTTATGCATATTGGACCAGATCAAATGTATGACCAGTGTTTTATTGTTCAGCAAGTGTAGTTAATGCTTTAAGACCAGCATCTGAAAAATCTGACTGATTGGGCTGACATCTTCTGAGAACACTGGAGAGAAGAAAATAAATATTTAGATTTTTTTCAAACAAATTGAAAATGTATTTCATGGCAGAATAGTCTTTGTACACTCATGAGGTTTTAGGGCATGAACTGTTATGAAAAACACACTATGTACACAAAAGGTCTCAAATGGTGAGCATGCATTTATTCTACAATAAATATACAATTTGTTAAATTTCTTTTTAATTAAATCTATAAATATACCAAATATATTACCAACAAGGTGACTCCCAGAGGAAACCTGACCCACAGAAAAGGATCAAATAAGTGAAGATGCATTTTTCAGGTTCATTGTCAGATTTTTGATGGACATTTTTAAAGACATGGCTTTTAAGAAGCTTTCACACCAAATTTGTCTGCTATGGACCAGAGTCCAATCCCTCATCATTCAGGCTGGCGTGAAAGCTCAAGTTGGTATGGCCCAAACTAGCAAACTCTGACCCTCCTGCAGATGTGGGTCTGTCTGCTTGCCCCTGAACCAGCAGCGCGATGCATTTTGTTGGAAATAAAACAAAGCTATCAAAACTAGTGTCAAGAAGCAGAAATTTGCAACCCTTAAAGCCTGAAATATAAAATATTAAAATGTATTTTAAATTGAACTATTTATTGGGTGAAGTTAATTAAACAACTATATAATATTCTATCTTTGTTTTTTGTATGTTTTTAAACTTGATGCATCATTTTTTGTTCTTCGCTTCTTGGCTTTCCTTTTTTTTCTTAATCAAAAACTGCACAACATGATGCCATAATCAGGTACAAGGACTTGGCAGCCAATGTCCAAAGGATGACATTGAAAGACCAGGAGAAATATAGATCAAGACCACATTAAACAATGATGGGAAAACCTGGCACCTTGGAATTCAAGCATAACAAAATCAGTGATGGTTTAAAACTTTTGCACAGTACTGTAGACACACACATACACAGTATAAATAAAAACATTAATGGTCAATCACAAGCTCCTAGACATTTAGAATCTATATTAAAAGACATGACAGTAAAATTGATCTATCCTGGTCAGGTGTAAAGATTTAGACCTGACCCCATGACCCTGGTGTAAAAGGGGGTTCTGGGATAGATTTATAGTTTGATTGAGTGTGTGTGTATGATTGTTTATCTCGTTTTCTCTGTGTTGGCTCTGTGATGGACTAATCATGTCCTTCTGAGATTGGGGTTAAGGGGTTAGATTTATTCTTTGCACATTTAGAATTAAGATCATGCAAATAACAAAATATAGTATAATACTTTATTTTGTATTTGCAAAACATGCACAGGCCTAAATGTGCAAATTCCTTTGCTATTATTCAAGAGTGCATGCAGATGTTAATGAGCTGCTGCACGAGACTAATTAATGGGAAACAAAACATTAAGACAGAGGCAACAATTGGTTGCTGTTTTTCAAATCAGGTTCAGATCAACTTTATTGTGTCTGTTATTGATCATTGAATAAGTATGATATGTTTTTGTGATGCTTTTCTTGTTTCAATGCTCTAAAGTCTGATTGTTTCTGGAGTTTTTATCCATCACCTCTAGTTTCCGACCACATATGTTTCAGGCTCAACACTCTGGATTGTTCTGATTGAGTACATCCATCAACACTAACTCCTTGTGGGGATCTCCAGTAAACTGGTGCCTTTTCCTGGGCTGAGCCCATATCTTGGAGGCTTTTCCCTTCACTTGTTTTTGTGCTGTTCATTTTTAGATGCTCCTAAGTTTTTTCGTAATGCTCCATGAAGCTTCGTATTTGTTCAGCTCTATTGCTTGTCCCATTTTGTGTTTTGCCAAGGTTAAACAACGGCGCAGGCGAAGGGAAGCACACCATGTATCTTTTTATTTTTGTTGAAAGAGCAAAAGCAGGGAGAGGCTACTTCAGCTATTCCTGGGAGGAAAGAAGATCTTTTTAAGTGTATCAAAGCCGCACATCATTTCCACACTACAAACTATAACATGCTGAAATGGAGCTGAGGTCGGAAGATACTTCATCTGGCACCGGATGGAGGGAGGCTGCCCTGACTCAGAGTTTATGTTTCACAGACGTTCTCCAGGAAATTCCTTTGACTCGTTTTTGGACTCAGTATGCCTAATCAGTGGAAGGCCACATGGGTTCTTCTGATTCATGGCATCCTTCCTGCTTTCCTTACTTCTGTATCTCCATCTCCGTCTTACTGTCTCTGTTGTTGTGTGTTGGTCTTTGATCTCTAAAGATCCTTGAGAATGAGGAGCCAGCAACAACAGCAGGCTGGGATTCTCTGTGGGCCTGTTTTGGATCCTAGCCCATCATGCCCTTTTCTTGCTGATGGACAGCTCCAGGCATGGCTGTGCCTCTAAACCCCAGCTACATCAGGCCTTCATCTAAATAAACCCTCTCATTGTCAAAGGCAGGGAACTAGAACGAAGGCTAGCACTGACCTTGTTTGTAAAGCTGCAGAAATAACTTTAAAATGCAAGCATTTTCTTGCATTTATCCATCACTTCATGTCTTTGATAATTATTTTTTCTGCACAACCAAAGAAGCTGTTAAGCTGATGCTTGCAATTCTTACTCGTTTCGCAGAAAACTTGCATTTAATGGAGCTGCATGCTGTCCATCTTAATTTTTTTATTTTTAGCTCTTCAGCTGCATGTGTTGGACATCTTTAAAACTCGCCGTCAGGGGACTTGAGCATTTGGCAGACTGTCATGGCTGTGGGTGCACAGCTGACTGGGCTGTTATATACTCTTGTCCAAAATGTGCTATTTCATCTGAAAGCAAAAGGGACTACCTAACGAGCTCCTTGCATTACATCAGAATCCACTCAGATTTTTTAAATAAGAATCTGAGTCAAGTTTTCTTTCTGTGCGAGTCGAAAGTTGTTCTTTTGGCTGCTATATTCTATATAAGAAAATACCACATCAACAGTCTTCAATTATTAAAACTGCATTTCTCTTGCATGTACTTCATGTCTCCATCGACAGACTTGCAACTGCAGTTATATTTTTCTTTTCTGAATCAAAGAAATATAAAAGTGTGTCTTGCCTTCAAAAGTTATTGTGAAAATATATCATACTTTGAAACATAACTTCTGCATAGGTCACAGTGACCTTTTGGGTGGTATATTTGTCTTTAAGTATCAAAGGTTATCCCCCTCTAATTTCATTGTTTTTTCTTATCAAAGCTGCTCCGCTCCTGTAGGATCTGGGTCCAGAAGGATTCAGACGTCCTTTTGGTTGGAAGTCCTTGAGCTCTTTGTTCACTGGGGCAGTGTGTGATGTCCCCGTTCTCTTTGAGATGTTTACACATCAATAAAACTGTCTGAATTTGAAAAATAAAGCTGACAAGGGCATTATGACCTGTCCCACAGGTCCCAGATTCAGGGCTGAACCAGTTCTTTAAAACCGTTTTAGCCCTGATAAGGCAGCAGAATAAGAAGGCTCTCACTGGAGTTTATAATGTAATTCAACCTGTGCTTTTATTCCATGATTCTTTTAGAAGTCATACATAGAACAGGCATGACAGAGTCTACTTTGTGTTTTTGCTCTGTTTTGCTTTAGGCACCAAAATTCAATAAAAGGGGAATTTTCCTTACAGCATTTTCTCAAATTCTGACCCAAAAAACACAGAGTGAGGTGTTTATTTTATCACTCTCCTCTCCTCTCTGATTATATTTTGTACGCACATTTTTCTATCTTGCACGCGTGATCTGTGCAGCTTTTTTGAAAACTATCTCTGCCAGACAAAGTTGATGGAGTCGCTGCAGGGGAGATGATTGTGAGCAACTCAACAGCAAGTTCTTCAGTTGTGCAGAATATAGATTCTGCTGCTATTCTTGCTTTAAAGAGTGGGGGAGAAGAAAAACATTACAAAGATGACACAAACCTCATGAATGACGTGAAAGTGTTTATATAAAAAATAAAAAAACAGATAGGATTTTGACTTTAAATATTTTCAGGGCTGCACTTCCAGATATCCAGCTTGTTTAATCCCTTGTACGTCAGAACTTGTAAAGCACTGAACCCGAAACTTATTGGAGTGAATGTACATTACAGATAGCCAAAGTGTCTACCACAGCACTCTGACTCTCATGCACTTAGCACAGGTTTTTTTAGTTCTTTCTTTACCCAGTGACAGTAGTCTGAGCTGTCTTCTTCTTTTTCTTCTGTGCTTTTCTGTTTATGCCAGCCTTGTTTTTGGCATAACGAAATATCTCGTGTCACTGTGAGATTTGTTTTGCAAATCAGAATGGGCTGAGCGTGGTCTAGATATTAGATTGCTGTTTGAACCCAGTGTTTGCACTCCAGCTACAGCCTAAAAGGTTGACGTGTCGAGTATTGCTAGAGTCCATAATAACCTCCTCCACTCCCTTTTTTCCCACTCCCCTAGCCTGTCCTTTAGCAGAACCTTGAAGCACCATTGAAATTCTGCACTGCCTTTTGAAATCTCTGTTGATGAGGCAACATGGACCCACAGTGGCTCTGCTGTTCTCCCACTGCAGGGTATTTTTCAAAGTCATGTTTATATACTATAAGTAGAAAGGAGTGAAAGTGCTTTGATGGTATCTAACAATGAAAATGCTTAGAAATCTCCCCTGGACCTGAGGCTTGAATGCTTGTTTCCCCTTACGCACTTTCTCAATAGGGTGTGCTTGCAACTGTGTGGGTTTTTAAGCATTTTTTTTTTTTTTTTGCATTTCATGCAGTAACTCTTTCGTTGTATTAAATGTGAGCAGTGATGTGTGACGCACTGCAAGGAAAAACACTAATGGTAATTTCGTACTGTGGGGTTGTCAACTATTAATCTGCTACATACAGTACAGCTAATGAAGGACAAAAACTGAGAATATTTCATGATCAGAAAGTTTTATAATTTGTTTGTGGGGCTGCTTAAATATGGTTAAAAAATCTATATTGAAATTGTGATGATTTAACACAATTATCCAAGAGTTTGGAAACATCCAGAGTTCATGTTTTAAAGAGACTGCAGACACTGATTTATGTCTGCAGGTGAGTTGTTGACCATTTTTGTAACTTGATGAAACCATTTGTTTAGTTTATGCTGCTGCAGCCTGCATGCAGTCACATAGAAATACAAATTTTTTTTAGTTGAAACAACCAGTCTAATGCAAAACTATAGAGGTTTAAATCAGGTAACAACATTCTAATGCATCGTATGACCTTTTTGAGTCAGAGTTGTTTTAAATACATGAAGATTAGCTGCTAATTTGTTACTGATTCACAGCAGTGTCTCTCCAGATCCAGAAACTAGCAATGCTCCAGTCAGAAGACTACTTGGTGGGCTGCCTGGTGGCGCTGTTGTTAGCACTGTTGCCTTGCAAGGTTGCAGGTTCGAATCCTGACTGTGGCCTTTCTGCGTGGATGTTCTTCCCATGCATACGTGGGTTTCCTGGGTACTCCGGTTTCCCCCACAGATCACAACATTCCTGATGGTTAAAAAATTGTACGTTGCTTTGAAAAAAAGCATCTATCAAATAAATACACATAAACATATTCTCTCTGTACGGTAGATCAATAACTGTTAGAATGCCACTTCAAAATGACCCAAATATTTCTTTGAGGTGACTATTTGTTGCACTGAATTTCCAAGTGTTATTTATAACATGAGAACTGATGAAAAGAAGACTTGTATCTTTAAGACTTTCTGTAGATGTATGTGTGTTAAGCTGTACCTCTATTGCCATTCATGCAGTGTTGGGGTTAGGTCAATATTATATTAGCACTGCCATTGCATTTTCCACAGCTCCATGAATAATGTAAAAGTTAGATATCCCTTCATACAAATACAGCCCATTATCGCTCTGTATTCCTGGAAAGATGTCGAACAGTTCATAGTTTCTTTCCACAGATTTGATTAAGTTTATTCCATGAAATCACCAAATGAGCCTTAAAGCTGTTGCCTCAGGAGATAGACCCTTTCATTGGAGAAAAAGACCTTATTGTGACCTTGTAGGAGACAATCAATGGCCTTTATCTCTTTCACTGTGCATAATAAATCCTACAGAAGTGTTGCTCTACCATGTCTGTAATGTATTGACTCACAACACAACATTTATCAACTGGACCTGGTGGCTAAATTATTTAGCTTTTAATCTTAGACTGTACTCAGTCAGTGGCATCCAGAACAAGTTTGGTCCACCAAGTTAGATTGATGTGTTCCATACAGAGTAAAGGAAACGGGGGATAGAACTGTAGACTTTGTACCAAGCAGAGAAACTGAGAGGAACTCTTCATATCTCCTCGCTACAGTGAGAAGGTCAACATGGGAGGTCATCTACAGCGCTTCTTACTGCTCTGTCTTGCACTCAGTAAAGCTAATAAAGCACCTCCACATTTGTAGGCTGGAAAACAAAATCAATCCAATTCATTTTAAAAGACACAAAAACTTAGCTTGAAGGCAAGGCCGCCGTCATATTTGGTGGAATGTCTCATACTTGACCGATTTTCTAAACTGTACAATAATTTATGTCATTCACAGTTGTTAACTGTTCGTTCTATCGGTGCCTCAGGTCATAGCTTCCTGAATCAACACAGCAGCTTAAAGAACTGTTATTGGCAGAGGAAAAACTGCTGTAATTTACTAGAGCGAGCAACTATAGATTTTTTACTCAGACTGAGGCAGGAAATAGTACTCAAAATCCTTTTGTAGTTCTCAAAAAATGTAAATAAGATTCTCTTTTTTGTTTCTGACAGTTGTTAAAGAAATATAAACTTGTTAGATGGTGGAAAAAGAAGCTGGTTATACAGTTAAAAAAAAAAAAAAAAAACCTGCTGAAATATCTGTTGAAGCATTAGGCCTTAGGTTTCTTAGATAATAAACCACTGAAGCTCAACAGCAAGTTTAAAGAAATTACTTTCAGTTCTCCCTTTACTAATTCTGTTTTCTTTTTCGGGAGCTCTTTGCCCTCCTCCTGAATATTTGGGCTCCTTATTAATAACAAATTGCAGCTGCTGATAACTTTTAGTAAAGCAACACCAAATTACCACACTCAGTGTGAATACTAAACAAAAAAATGGGGCGTGCTGGACCTTGATTCACAATCACCCTTTATCCAAATTACTTTCCCCGAGATGAAAGAGCAAATTGTTCCGATAGGCCAGTCAAAGCAGCGTATCACTTCTCTATAAAGAAACACCTGCGAAGCTGATGGAGAATTCTGCTGGAGCGGTGAGTCCAGTGAGCAATACATAATTCATTTGTACATAATGTTTATGTAAACATCCGCTTGAGGGTGTTCTAATTTATTTATTTGAGTTATTTCACTCTCTCTGCCAGTGTAGCCGACAATGTGTTGATCAGATTTGGCAAAATCTGGGAATGTAAACCTGGTTACTTGCTGCCCTTGGCTTTTTAGACCACTTTTAGAATTAAGTGTCTTTGCTGATGTAAAAAAATGTATAGTTTGTTATCTGAGTCTCTAGATTACCAATTTTTAAAAAATATATTGGAATTACTAAAGACAAAACAAATAATTTAAAACTCTTCATCACAAAATAAAACTTTTTCAAAATTTCTAGATGATATTTAGCATTTTGAGAAAAACTTTGTCAACAGCTTTAACTTTGAAATAACTATCTGTGGGAAAATCAAATCACAGTAATAATGGTGTAATGATTCCCCTGTCTGTCTTGTGGTTTTCATGTCTGTTCCTTGTTCCTGTTCTCGCCCCTCCCTCACGTGTTGATTGTCATCAGGTGTTTCGTGTTTCATTTGATTTCCTCCCACAGTATTTAGACCCTTCTGTTTCTTGTCTCGTCCTGGGTTCATCTTTTCAGTTCTGTTATGTCATAGTCATAGTCCTGTCCTGTCCGTCATAGTCATAGTTCCTTGTTCCTAGTTCTGTTCCTGGTCTTTTGTTTTTTTAGTTTAGTCATTAAATAAACACCATTGGATTTGTACCTCCGTCTCCTGCCTCCTGCTTCTCTGCGCCATCGGGTCCACCTCACCACGGTTCGTGACAAATGGTTTTCTTAGTCTGGCCTTTTATTACATACAAATTGAAAATTTTGGAAAATATCTCAAGTATGAGTATGAATGAATGAATATTTACAGATGTAGTTTTGCAAAACCAACAAATAAATCCTATTAGGATGTGCTGAATTCATAATACCTTCATTGATTAAATGTTTCAGAAACATGACCACACCTAGACCAATAATCTGAGCTGCACTCGTGACAAACATCTACACCAACAGAAAGTGTTTGTTTTAGATAGTGTGAAAAACAGCATAAAACATAATGACATTTTCAGACAGACTGTCTTGCTGATGTGCAATAAGGCATCAAAGAAGAAGAAAATGAGTATTGTCACAGATATAATGAAGTGCACTGGGTTCTTTGAAGTGAACCTCAAACCTGTTAGCACAACATGCTATCTTCTGCTGGTGTGCTGACATGATGGCTTTTCCAGTGAGTGAGCAGGTCTGCCAATAGCGTCTGGGCTGGAATGGGCTCATGGTGGTAAAAGGATGCAAGAGCGAGGCTCAGTGCTGCTCTATAAATACACTTTTAACACTAATATCAAATCATCCCTGTTCGCTAAAGCAGCAGGCGTAGGTGCTCAGGGTGTTTTCCACACACGTCTCAGAAGTATCTAGAGGGCGTGGAAAGGTCACTCCTCTGCTCAATAGCAAATTCGCATGAGTAGGTTTGTGCACTGATGTTTATTGTAATGGCTGTCACAGATAAAAAGTATCATTAGAATTAATTATCCATGGGGTTATGGGAAAAAGCAGTGAAACTGCAGCATTAAACTACTGTTGCATTTATGTCACTCGATATAAGTGAATGGGTGTTGGATTAATGACTAATTTAAACATTAACAGTATATAATTAACATATTTTGCTTACCATATATTCCCATCGATGTCTCCATTGATTTCAAAGGCATCCAAAAATTACAGCCTGCACAAAGTGGCTGTTTCTGTGGTTATTTTAGTAGGATGTTTGGGGGTTTGCATATGCTCACACCCTCATGGCCTCTCCTTTGAGTTTTTAACAAGAAAAAACGGAATACAGACCCAAACGAATGTTTTATTTCTGATTTTATTCCCCTTTTGCTTCAGTTTTGTTTGATTCAAACATAGAATGAGTTTTGTTTTGCTTTGAAAAATAATAATTTATTATTGGAATAACAATATGATATTCAAAGCCAGTAGGAATCAGAAGCAGACCAGTTTTGATGTTTTGTTGCCTCAAATACCCACCTTAAAGGAATATCTGAGTCATTTTGCAGTGTTCTGTCAGTTATTTAGCTACAGTAAGGAGCATACCCATCAGTGACATCACTTAAAGTGGGCCGTCTCTAGAAACAGGAAGTAGTCCTCTGACTGGAGCAATACTCATGGCTATTTAGATCAGGAGAGACTGCTGAGAGCAGCAGCAACATTTATTTGGTATAAATATTTCCATATTTATCCCAGCATATGGGGATTAGAATCAGATTGAATGTAAATTGAAACAATTAAACAATTTGTTGAAACAAGACATGCTTTTAGGTTTTTTTGTGAAGTTAGTCTCTTCCTATTCATAGTTAATTTCTAGGAGGCCTGTTAGGATTTGCCTTATTATATTTTACTTTGTTTCCAAGTCCTCTTTGTAACCCATGCCCCTAACAGTAGTCCCTTGAGGCATCACTGGTGGGGAACCCCTGATTTAAAAGGCAAACACGGCAGCCTGATCCTCTGTCAGAGCTGCTGGTGCCGATGATGAAGTTTCCAGGGAATGGATGATAATCCTGACACGACATCCTCCTGAGTCAGTGAGCCATGCAGTATAGATATGGATGTGTCGCTGGCAGATTGGGAGGTAGATTTCCCCATCTACACCTCCTGTGGTGGCTGATGCCTCGGGGGAGCTGCTATGTAAATAATGAATGCCTTTGGGTGTGAAACATGCACAGATAACCTTCAAGACAGCTGCGGATCAGTGCCTTCGCATTAGCTGATAGGATTAAGGTTAAAATCTACAGAAACCTCTCCATAGGAAAACACAAATCTTGCCCCAGTGAATGGCAGGTCACATTGGTACATTGTGTTCGGTGATAAGGACAGGTAGAGGTAATCATGGGGGGGCACTGGTAATGGTTCAGCAATCTGATGGTGGAAATGACAGAGCCACTCATTTAAGCCTCACCAATCAGACTGTATTTTGATTCATTTCACTCAGTCTGAGTCAAAATTGACTCTTTTTTTGTAACAAAATCTAAAAGTCATGAGCCGTTGAATGATAACTCACAAAATTTTAAGTGACTTGTGCATTACATGACCATTTGTCTTCCATTTCACAGGCTTTACAAAAGGACACAGAGTACATTGCTTTAGTTTTGGTCCTAAATGTTGGCAAAGAAAATCAGAGATGTCTAAAAATTTTGCCATTACATTCTGTCACGAGGCAACATGTTTGTATCGCTGAGAAAGAAAAATACCAAAGGAGCTTCACTAGTTCCTTCTGCGGCCCCGCTGTCTACAGAGGACAGTTTTCCACTGTAGTTTCTCTTCTTCTTGAGTTAGTTCAACCAAAGATGTCCCACAATTGTCTGATCTCTGTCATGATACATTCATTACTTGAGGGAAAGCTGAAAGGATGAATAGATTCATGAGAGTAAAACCCTCCTCCAATGACCCTCCAATCACAATAAAGCAGGCTTGTTTGGCTATGATGAATACATATAAGTTGCTAGCTGGAAATTATGAATCTGGAAATGAGTGCCCCGGCTTTTTCTTATTTGTCCATGTGAGGGAATTCAACCTGGTGTAATAACTCATTAAAATGGAGTATTGAGTATGAACAGCTGTAACACAGTGACCCCTATTCATCAAAGATATTGGCTCTTGCATGTTTTATAAGGTGGTTATTTTCTATCTCTCTATATCGTCTGTGTGTCTTTCAGTTTATTTTCTATACCACCACAAGAAATATACGTTTAACAACCCAACACATTGCGTTCTACATTCAGTTTGCATTGCCTGAAGGTCAGCGACTGATGATGCCCATCTGTCTTTGATTCCTT
Source organism: Callopanchax toddi (assembly GCA_006937965.1). Classification (NCBI taxonomy): domain Eukaryota; kingdom Metazoa; phylum Chordata; class Actinopteri; order Cyprinodontiformes; family Nothobranchiidae; genus Callopanchax; species Callopanchax toddi. The sequence goes on along the minus strand of SSNR01000048.1, from coordinate 649,043 downwards.
CTCCCTCCAGTGCAGTGTTTATGGTCTAGGTTGGAACACTGAAATAGAGGTTGAGTAGAAGAGAGACTGCAGAAGTGATGAGGGGTTTGGGCGTCTTTCTTAAGCTGAGCTCCAGGCTGGTCCTGAAGGACGGTTAAACCCAAAGTCCAAACCAAGCTTAGAGAGCAGGGTGGAAGTTAATCCCTCATCCTCAGGCAGGTGAAGCACAAAGGCTAAACATATACATAGGAAGACCGACCAGGGGAGAGAGTTTGGATAATTGAAGTCTGCTAAGAAATGAGCATTTGCACCCTAAGGGTGAGTCTGCTCTGCTTTGTGGTATTACTTCTTAATGTTATCAAGGTATAAGAAATGGGGATTTTATTCCCAACCTTTTTAACATTGTTTATTGCTACCCAGTTTGTGAGTTTTGGAGAGGATTGAGGTGCGAGTTTATGCAGTGATCGTGGGAGAACTAGATTTATTCCATATTTACTTGTTGGTAAAACTTCATCCACCAAATATCTGGAAAAGTTGTGGTTGATGATACTGATATTTCCTGTCATTGGTAATAATGATTTCTCATTTTAATGATTTTCCATGATTAAAAAAAGAGCCTTGGTTACGTTACAAGCCCTCTGTGACCTCGGGGGAGGGAGGATGGGTGATCATTTTCTGTTCCTCCAGCCTTAATCATTCATGACACCGCCCGTTGTCTCTACAAGGTGTCTTTGTCTTTGACTGTCCTGATTCCCCTCGGCAGCAAAACAGCCAAAGTCAAATTGAATCCAGAAAGGAGGATTTTAAACGGAAAGATAAGGGGGCAGATATGCCTTAATCATCATTTGCTCTTGATTAGAAAATCAATGGCCTTTGATGCCAGAGTGCATGTCTGCCTTTGGAGTTAAGAGTGTGACAATGACAATGTGGACTGGAAAATTGGCCTTTTAAACAGCTGCTATCTCTTTGTTGTTTGGAACCCTGTGCTTTAATGCAGTGAAAAGTCTCCTCTATCGCATAATGTCTGCCTGTCAAAGAAATTACTTTTTGCTCTCACTCCAGTGTGAAACTTTGTTAAAGAAATCTTCCGAAGCTTAGAAAGCACAGGGAATTTCTTAGTTTGAAGAGCTGACTTTCACAGCATTTCCTTGATTTATGTAACAGATGAGAAATGAAGTTGTCACTCAGTTCTCAGTTGCAGTTTTGGTATATGCCAACAAGAGAAAATCTTTGATTCCTTCTCAGGTTCACCTGTCAGAAAGGTTTAAAGTGAGTGTGTCCCAAGTCATAGTAAAGGTAGACTTCTGCAGTCAAAATAATCTTTGCACATATGAACTGTTTTTGCTTTCTACTGATTTATGAAAGGAAACATACAGCACCCGAACAGCTATATTGCTGTGTTTTCCAGTAAGATTTTAGGTGCAAAATAGTGAGCTTGTACACACTCACCTGTATAATATTTTTACTGCTAAAACAGCTGTGGAAAAGCACCCTCTACCATGCAAGTATAAAACGATCTGTACTAATCTCAAGAGCAATTTAAGATGTTTTTAGTCAGTCTTTAACAGAAACAGAATACCTTCTTTTTATCCTTTTATTAACATGATGTGAAGTTTTGTTCTGTTTTAAAACTCAGCTTAACAGGCACCTTTGTGCCGTGCTGTTGTACTTGCTGCGTTTTTACCTGCTTTGCATATCGATCCTGCTTTATCACCTGCCGCTCCCTTTGCAATAAGCCAGCAGGAATATGGATGAGGTGTGGCTGGCAGGGGATGCACTGCTGATTAATCTGCTTCATGGAGGATATGATAAAAATTCACATTTATATCTCTACACGAACACTGTGATCTCTGAGAGGGGAACATCCATGATGTCTGTAATGTAGGTATAAAGGGGGTTTGACTGTGAATATCCAGAAATTAAATACACTGGTTTGCACTTGGCCATCAGGAATGTTGAGTACTTATGTAAACAACCGATTGTTGTTCAAATAATGAAATGACAGCTTCTAATCATAGTAAAGTTATTAGCTGTTGCTATCAGTAAATGGAAATGTCAGGATTCGGACGCTCATCCATTCCTTCAAGTTTTTGGAGTACTTTCAGGAAGACGTGTTGGTTGAATTGAGTATAAGAAAAACAATGCTAAAGAGGAGAAATTAAACTTTTGTTCTTTTTTCAATATAATATTTTTCTGAAAAGCAGTGTTACTCTGGAGAAAGTCTAGCCTAGTATACTAGATTGTCAGTTCTGCTCTGCAGACTTTGGTCTAGCCACACTCCACTGGAACCTCAGCAGCCCACTGATTGGTCCGGTCAGTCTCGTACCGGGCCAATCACAATGCTCTAATGGTTTGGTGGGCGGGATTAGCCAATGACAGAAGAGCTCTGACTCTGATATTAAACAACATGGTGGCAGCTCGGGAACCAAGTTCATTTGAAACAGCTTTGTCATCAACTTTGGACGATTTAGATTTGGGTTTTTCTCTAAATTGCGAACAGATCGAGGAAGTTAAAGCCGCATTGTGGATTATTTTATCAAGAGAACAGTTTTTGAATATAACGTCCAATGGCTCCTCCTCCAAACACCTCGACACGCTCAACGCATTACGTTGCTGGGCATAAACAGTGCAGCTCAAAGTGTAGGGTTTAATCACTCACAGTTCACAAATCTTAATCCAACACTGTACCAGGCTCTGATGAACCCTGTCTGTCCCTGCTGCTTCTGATACTTAGCTCTGCTAGCAGCGAGCTGCTGCTGGACTCTGTAGCTGAACCAGGAAATGACTTGGCCCTGGTTCCAACTCCCTGGATGAACTTTCTGACCAAAATAAACGCGTATCCTTGGCAAGCCTTGCCATTCTGTGAGGTGAAAGGTTTAAAAATAAAAATAAATCTGTCTTTAGCTGGGGAATGGGCAGGTTTTTAGTAGAAATGAGCCGTGAGTCCTCAGTGAACGGCTGAGACGGCAAACAGAGAAACACACGGAGCGTCCTGTATGACAGCGCCCCCTACTGATACAGGTTTGCTTGATGTGCGTGCATGTTGAGACAATGCTGACAATGCAGAAATTTGAATTTTATTGGCTAAAAAATGTCGGCAGCCAGAAATAATGCAAAGGGGTCTATAGGAGGAAGGAGGGTCTTCATCAGAATGACAGATGTTGTGGAACTCTAACCATAGATCATAGTTTAGACCTGAAATATCATTTAAAACATTTAGAAAACTTTGATACATAGAAACATACTCCACCTAGCTGCTTTAAGTCTTTTATTTTGAAAAAGGATGTATTGGCCTCTTTGCCAATGGGACACAGTAAAAATTTAATTTACCAGCTGGTTCCTGTTGTTGCTAAACATCTCTGATTGGTCGTAGTGCTATCCAATAGCATGTGAAGACAGGTTGATTGACAACCTTTGATCCCACCCCTATGAATGAGTCGTTTCAGTGAATCGTGGCCGGACTATATATCCACATAGTTGTCTGGCTCGCCAGGCTAGAGAAAGTCAGTATCTCAGTGAGCTTTGACTGTTGGTGACAAAAAACAAAAAAAGTGTTGTTTGTTGTTGAAATCACACTGAATTGGTACTTATGGCACTTTCTATGTCCAGTGATGTCTGAGGGGACTTTGATGAGAAGGTAATGATTATATGTATCAATACAGGTTTCTTTAAAAGCTTTTTAAATGACTATTCCTCAAACTAAACACTTTGGTAAAATCAGCACAAGCTCACACATGTTGAAACAGGTTGTCTTAAAGTGCCCATGACATCGGTTTCCATGTTTTCTGACTTATCTATCGTGTTGCAACGTTGAGTTCTCACCTTAAACCTGCCAGAAAGAGCAAAAAACGGCATCCATCTGTCTCCTAGTACAGCCAGTGAGAAGCTCTTCAAGATTTCAGACCTCGGTTTCAAACAGTTTTTTTCACTCCAGCCCGCTATGAGGTCATAGTGATCCGGACTTGCTTATTTGGTAAATTCTCCTCCCACATGCACGTTCACGACAACTGGAGCGAGGCAGTGCCGCCGCCATTGCCCATAGACCGTGTAGTGTTTAGTTTCAGTTTCGTTTCTCTTTCACGCGACGGCACTGCCCCCTGCTGCAGCAGAAGTGTCAGGCTGCCAAATAAGGAGAAACCCAGCAGAACCGGAAGGCGGCGCTTTCTTCTGATCTCTGAGTTGCTCGTTAGGAAATAATTACAGCGTATTTTGAGTTATAATGGTGCAACGCTAATCTAGAGGCATCAAAGATTACACCTGTTTAATATAAAGTGATTTAAATATGGAGTCACAGGCACTTTAAAAAAACACTTCTATAAAACCTGAGTCACAAGTAACAATACATAATGCTGAAACCCTTGTTCAAAATTAAAAATGCAACAAACAGCAGATATGTTTAACTCAACTGTGATCAGGAAAATGCATTTTCTATATTATAGCCATTAAAATATCAAGTTAACCTTTTTTAATTTCAAAATATTAGCTGATCCACATGATAAGAGTGAAAAATGCTATCGAGGAGCTCTGTTCTTCGTGCCCAAATAACCCTTTTAAACCTTCCTGCTACCTTTTAAGTGGTTGCCAGAATAAACAAAGCTGCTTGCAGACTTTACATTTACCAAATGGATCAGATCTTACAAGAATAATTATCTGAATCATCTCAAGACACATGACTGCTCCTTCAATCTATTCATGCATATTGGATCGACCAAGCAGCTGTTAGTTTATTCTCTGATCACATGGCATAAAGATCGTTCATAAGACTTGAGTCCCAAACCACAAGTTAGAGTCGCCATGAGTCTTTGTTCTTGTGGCTTAGGTGTGACTCGAGTCCAAGTCTCAGATTCAAGCCCCCATCTCTGGTCAACATTCATGCAAAGTTCCTGCAAATATCGTGCAAATTTTCACATCGCAATTTAGTATTTAAATATGTCCTAATTTGTTTGCCATTTATCATTTTAGTTGAGTTTAGGAGATCATCAACCTCCCCTATAGTTGTCTCACAATTTTTACACATTACAATTCATGGAAGCAGTTTCCAGATGCTGCAACGACTGACTATTTTGAGAGAAAGTTTGTCTTGTGAATTTTTAAAAGAGGGTCAAAACTCCTTTGGCCTAAGAGTGAGGCCCTGTGATTACATGAAGAAACTGAAAAGCTTTGCAAACATTTTGAAATGATTGTGCATTCTGCCAGGGTGGGAATCCTGGCTGCAGAGAAAGAGTGTCGTCTGCATCTCTTCATGACTATTGACAGAGACGAGTTACATTTCCCCCAAGGCCACAAGTAGGTGTAAGCAGTGACAGAGACTGCAATGCAAGAAGATCTTAGTATTCACTACGCAAATATGTTTAAGTCTGTCTGTCCATCTTTTGGACCTATACTATGATATAATTATTTTTTTCAGTCAATCTGATAAGTTATTCAATAATCAGCAACTATTATAGTGGCCGATTTTTAAATTTTTTTTTACCTCTGTACTGTTTTTTTTTTTTTGTATCAAGAACTGTTATGTTACTATTTCAATCATTCTTGGAGACCAGTTTCTCTACGTGAGATGGATTTAACCGATGGTTAAATTTGATATGTGTGTTTTGAAAGAAGAGCGAGCAATTTGAAGACATATTCCTGGACTTTATCATAACCCTTTTCTGAAATTTCATCTACCGTATATCTTTATAAATACCTAACTGGGCGCTCGAGCAGTGATGACAAAAGGGATTATTTACAGCTCAGATCACTAAACCTATCTTAAGTGGAGTTTCAATAGATTTTCTTCCACAAAGTGAATACAAAAAAAAATCCAACTGAACTCTAACACGGCCTCATCATGACTGCATTTCAGAGGAATCAGAGAACACATATGAAGCTGATATTTGCCTGAGCTGTGAGGGAGAATGCTTCAGTCACTCTGCCCTTGACTTTCCTCCGTCAATTTTGCACTGTATGAAAGCATCATTTAAAAAGAATTACGTAGTCATAACAACCGTCTCAGGTACAGCGTTTTGTGTCGTCCACAGTTGTTGAAATTGAAGTAGAGGCTTTATCTCCGTGGGGAATAGCTGCATCAATCAAACAACTGTGATATGTCTTACAGTTTTACCTGTAATGGGACTTTTTCCCTGTTGTGCTTTCCTGATCAGATTTATTACTGAAGAACAATGGATAACCTTAATCATAAGGACACACGCAGTGTTCAAAAACTATTATATCTTACTTTATCTGGTGCACAGGCCTCTCTTGTTTTAAATATAAACAGCACAATGTTGTATTTAAAGGCATCTGATGCTTTTACGCCAATCCCTGCCTTCTTTATTAGCATAATTTGCAATTTAAGGCTAAATCCTTCTGTCATACAGAACTAGTGTGATAACATCTCTTTTCATAGCGTGTATTTTTGCCCACCATTCTGTTTTAGCTCGTGTTTCTCTGGAGAATACCGTGTGGTTCTGTACTCTAATCCATACAGCACACTGTGCTCACAGCATGGCTGCAGGTTTCATTGAGCAGCCCTGCTGTGGAAAGGTTGTGTTCGCAGGTGTGTACAGAAACCACTTGTTGGCTTGACAAGACGTAAGTTGCAGACAAACAAGCATTATGTTTTTTTGTTTTTTTTTACTTAGAATTATGAGCCTGTCACACCCCCCGGAGTGTGATTTGTCAAATAGTCACTGGTGCATTCCTGTTATTATGTTCAGACATGGCTTTGTAACCAAATGTAAATACAGTTTATGTATTTGCACCAATGTTTTTAAATTGTTTTGGTCAGTTTTTTGTTTGGGGGACAATTTTTTTTTTTTTGGGGGGGGGGGGGGGGGGGGCTGGCTTTTTATTTTTTAAAGCATATCTACTTTATTAGATGTATCTTGTCCTTGAAGTTGATATACTAAAAATAAAGCACATTTATTACCCCATATAAAGCAGATTGGTACATCCACTTTAACAGGCCTTAGTTAAAATGTTTGCATTAAAGCCGTCGTGTTGAATTCCACTGAATTTAAACAGTGGGTGCATTATGCACCTGTGTTCTCCTGAGTCCTCCTTGGCTCTGGTGTTTAATATGAGTACCTCTGTGGTCAGAGATAAGGCTGTTATGGCCGTGACAAGGCCTTGTCTTGCTCTGCCATGATGCTTCTATTGCTCCTAGTGCCTGTTTGCTTCCAGGGCCAAAAACAATATGCTGTAAATTGCGCTATGGCCTCTTCAGGTTGATGTGCTGCCTGCGAACGTGATGTGATTGGGTATCGATTCACACCACGACGCTAAAATTGCCTGCCTCGTGGCCCCAGACACCAGTAGTGACAGCTTCAGTACGGGACAGGAGAAGTGGCCTGGCAGTGGTCTGCATCCGAGAGGGGATATCTCCTCTCTCCTTTCTGATCTTCACAGTCTTCCTCACAGAAGAAAGGATTAGAGATTTAAAGAGCGGAGCCCACCTACAGCGCTGCATGAATATATCACAGCTACACACACACACACACACACACACACACACACACACACACACACACACACACACACACAGCAAACTTCACAAGCAAGGCAGTCCATTCTGATAGCATTTTTCAGTTCCTTTATTAAAAAAAAACAGAAAAAAAACATGTAAACATCTTCCTTTCATTAAAATTTCAGTGATATTTGCACATAGGCAGTTTTTTAATCTGTTCAAGCTTTAACATTTGCAACAGTGAACAAAGATGGGCTGGCTTTTCATTAGCAAGTAGTGGTGACACAGCACTGTCAATCTGCATTCAATATGATTAAAACATGCCCCGGATCCTGTTGGATGATGAATAATGCAGGAGAAAAAAGCTTGTGTAATGAATAAATGGCAAATAATCCCACTACAATTAACTCTCTCATACATACTCTATGCAAACCAGTCATGCTACATCTACAAGGAAAAAGTGTCCAGCTGATGTAAATCCAAAGAAGCATTGTACTGATAGAACATGTTGTTTTTATCTAGTGATTGGCTTCAGTGTGAGGCTTTGTGTTTTAGATGTTAAATTGTACCATAAAGATGAAACAAAACATGAGTGAAACTTGTAAAACGAAAACATTAAATGGTTAATTAGCAGCAACATTACAGAACCCTCAGAAAAACATCTCAAATGCAAATGTTTTCCTTGGGTTTATTGCAAATGTTGGTGGATGTAATTGCAGCAACTCAGGCTACATTTGAGTTTAAATTACAACGGAAGATGTTTTATTTAATCTTAACCAATAGTGAAAGCTAAGATTTTAAGACAGTGCTGCTGTTGGAAGTCAGAGTAACAAAAGACAAAATATCTGTAGATTAGGAATGTTAAAGCTTGTATCTCAGTGGGCTGCAACTGGCAAGGAAGTTCCTAAAAATGTCCTGAAAGGTTAATTTGGGTATCACCAGAATATTGAACAATTATCAAGACGGATTAAAAAATCCAGCAGTTGCGAACATCTGGAATACATATCTCAAACCTTCTTAATTTAGTTTCTATGTGTCCAAAAATTGCACAAAATATAAAATAACATCAGAAGAGGTTGGCAACCTACTTGGGAGTAAAGTGGGGGTAAATTGCAAACAAACCAACACCAAATTAGGACACTTTAAAATTTTTAAAATTTATGTGACAGTGGCAATTTGCAATTAAACCATACACCTCTTGTGACCCAGCCAAATAGAAAACATCTCACTAAAAGTGTCACATACCAATTCAAGGTAATTCTAAATGAAAATTTGCACATTTTACTGCAATGTCTCAAATTAGTCTCCAACAGCTGTATCCCAGTGAGAAACAAGCTTTAATGCAGCTACTACTTAAATACTCTCTTGCTCAAAACTTTAGCATCCTCTGTTTCACCACTGCACATTCTTGCCCACAGAACAGAATTTTTATGGGTCTTTATAGATATAAATAGCTCTTTGTTCACTGCTGCTTCTGCTTTGCGGCAGCAGCTAATCTATGGGTTCTGCCAGTTGAGCTTTTTTTTTTTTTTAGTCAAGTGTTGCATTCAGTAATAGTTCTACTTTGTGGTCAGGTAAAACATACACACGTTAAATGACCGATTCTCTGCTTCCTTTTTAAACCTTTATTGCTCCACGATGCAAGAAAAAGAGCAGCCCTCAATCACAGGGTTGTTCAATTCACTGACTAGATATTACTGCCCTGGATTAAGATTTAAACCTCTTCATTATATCTAATTCTATTAGCTGAAAATAATGCCAAATTTAGCAAACTGCCTGATCAGAAATGGCTAAAGATCTTTGGAAATAAAACAAAAAACTATTTCTTGTATTGTGAAACAATGTTTGCGCACTTGTTTTACTTCTGAGGGCATAAAGACACTCAATTTTGTCAGATCTTTAATGAGGCTGCATTTTTATGGAAGCAATCCTAATCGCCATTATTTTGGTAAGTGTATAAATATGATTATTTAACACGATTACTTGTTGAGTTGGGAAAACCTGTTATACTTATGAGAGTTATTAACACAGACTTTTTCCATTAAAAAAATAATTTTTGTAAAGTTCACCACAATAAGCAGTGTTTACATTACATAATCATGAGATCACCTACAAACTCTCAAAGCAGGCAAATACTTAGAGCTAAAGCACATAAAAACTCTGCAGAGGACAGCACAGCTTCAACCAGCTGCAAGCTGTTTAGATAGACTCACTTATGATAATATCTACACTGAACACAGTCATTAAACTCACGGATTGAATTGGAATTGCTTTCTTTTTAAATGAGTCTTTATCTCAGCTAAGCCTTTTAAAAAGTCTGAAAACCTTGTAAAAGCCAGTAATTTGAGTCACTCCTAACAACTATTAAATACAAATATTTGCATTTTATTTTGAAATGAAAATTTCTTTGCTGCCAATTTCCAGCTTTTTGCAGTGCAAAACAATGAAGGTCTCCATTCCTTTTAGTTGGCTCAGTAGGTGCTGTTGTCTAAAACCGAGGCAGTTTTCTTTACACACAGCAGAACAAAGCATGATTTAGGGAAGTGGGAGGAAAGCTCTGGTTGATATATGTGTGTTTTGCTTCATAGGTGAGAAGAATGATGAATGGATGAGGTCCACAGCCTCCATAATGGTACTCCTGTGCACCATGGCAGAGGGAATAGAGGAAGGGTGTACTTGAAAGAACAAATGCAGCCTCTTTCAATCAGGGCTACCTAAAAGTAAAATTCCTGACAATATATCCTAGTTGTGTGCTTTCATGATAAGCCTTATGCTCGGGGAAGGGGGGCACGCGAGTGTGAGAAGTGTGTTGGGGAGCACGTCAGGGGGGCATTAAATGAGGTGCAAGTTTCTGCTGAAGAACTGAACAAATGAAAATCTGTTTACCTGACGACAACTGCCAAAGAAAACAAAGGCTGTCATGGGTGAAAATCACAGAGGAGTGACAGCAAGGTGTGTGTTGATGGAGGAGCCTCGAAATCACAGCAACGCTTGCAAATATTATCTTTCACAAGTTACCAGTAGTGAAATGCTGGGAACACCTTGGGCATACCCTGCCCTTAAGTTTGCTGTTGCATTTTTAGGAGAATAAGATTTGAAGAAAAAGAGCCGGTGGTTTGGTGTCTGACAGCGTATGCTTGTGAATGCAGTGTGCATGTTTGTTTTGCAGCCCATTTGTCTGTCTGCGTGTTTGCAGTTGTCCTGTCAGGTCATTTGTTGCTGGAGTTATTAATCCCCCCCCCAACCCCTAGTCGTCTGCCCCTGTTGTGCTCTCATTTGGTGATATACTCGCTCTGTCATTAGTCCGTGTGCCTACTCTGCATGTTGGAGAGAAATATTGACATTGTCAAAGCACCACTCATTGCTTGTGAACATAAGCTGTGCTTTTACATATCAGGTGTCAAAAGTAGAGGGTGAATTCATCAGCGTATTCACACCTCTGTGATGTGGCAATTGTTCTCCCCTTGGACAGGGATTGGGAAAAGATGCACTTAGAGAGAGGGGAGGAGAATGAGCTGACCCAGCCATTTTGATGCATATGTTGTGCTGAAACATTGACCAGCTCTTTAGGCTGTGACTCCCTCGGGACTGGGTAATTGTCTGTCTGTGTTTCTATTGTTTAAACTAACTGCATTTTGGCTGTCTTCCTTTTCAAATCAACAATAGAAACCTCAGTAGGGTAATAATGGAAGGCAGTGGTGTCCAATGGTCAGGAACAGCAGCAAAACAAATCATTACTCTTTGATTTCAACACTTTATGGTGTAAAGATCTAAACATTATTGATCTTTAACAATTTTTCTCTTTTTAAGAACGTAGGCAGAAATATAGAATAATAAATAATTAAACCTAACCTATTAGAGAGTTGCTAAATACCTGGGTTATTTTACTTAATGTAAAATGTAATGTATAATATTTTACCTTTAACCCTTTATTGGGCAAGTAATCGTATTTGGTACATTTAAATGACGTCCAAACTGGCTTCACTGCAGCACTCGTTTATAAAAACAAAGTTTCTAGTTTCTATCCATGTTTTTATTGGGTTCAAATTAAGGCAACTGGACTTCAGGATTCATTGAAGACATTTCACTTTTCATCTGAGGAGTTTTGTCAATTATAACTGGAATATGGGAGCTTATAAACCGTGGCTGTTGCTGGCCAACGAGTTGAAGTTGCCATCACCCTCCTCCCTACCCCCTGAGAAGACATTGATGTCGTTAGGCCCTATTGTGTTGGACTGGTCCCCTTGTGAGTTGTTTTGGTTAGATGCAGAATTAGACTGAAACTGTCTGGGGATCAGGTTCAGATCTGAATTGTAGGTGCTAGAAAGGTGAAACCTGAGGCCTCCTCCTTTGTTTAAGGTAGGTCCTTCCAGTTTGACATAGATGGCTTCCTTTACTCCTCTCTCAGACATCTTCTCTGTTCTACATTATCATCCTCTGAAGTGTGTCCCTTGTCCTTAAGGTGTAGTTGGACTGCTGAGTCTTGACCTGAAAAGTTGGAATACCCGTGTTGTGAAAGGCAGGTGAGGTAATTGTTGTTTTGTTTCTCATATGAAAGGTCTGGACAGTCCTCACTGCATTGGACTGCAGATACAACGCCACTAGGCTTCTGTTTGGGTGTTTTGTCCTTTGGATGAACCAGTGTCTGTCTGAGAGTGCTCTTAGGTTTAACATTTATAGGTATTTTTCTCAGTTTCTCCAAGACTCCTGCCACATATGGATTACTACTTGAAAATAATGATAAAAAAGAAAAATGTTAAAAATAGTATCCTCTAGGGCTACATTTAGAAGTGTGAAGTATTTCAATATTGTAAACCTGAAATACATTAAATGATAAGGATAAAGGGTTAAAGGTGAAGTGTATAAACGTATGCCAGACTATTTACAGGAAAATTTGTTATTTTATTTTTGTTCATTTTTATTACACCCTAACATTTTATTACATGTTGACAATTTATGTGTTTAGAATGCAATTACTGTTGACTATTGACCGTGCTGTCCTATGAATCACTAAACATCAATATTGTGTTTCACTGACTAAAGCGCATAATGAATGTTTCTGGAAGGAACCAGTCAAAAGTTTGAACCCATTCACAGTAAATTGATGTGGAATTGGAACTCAGTAATTCATTAACATCAAAATATCTTAAAGTCTTTCATGTCAGGATTTTCATCAACAAACTTTTCTAAGAATCAGTTACAGGTTTGAGAAAAACCCCACAAAGCAAGTGTCAAATAACTCACTCACTCTTCATCATCACAATGGGGCCTGCAGTGAGAGGCAGAGGGCAGCATCTCCTGCAGAGGATAATGGTCTTTGTGTGTCTGAGTGACAGTCACCTGACTGTTCAGTTCAGCAGAACAACACGTGTCCATCTGCAGCGCCTGCATCAGCTGGTTGAAGATGCTCTAGGTAGTTCAGGTGGAAACCCCACAGTGCCAACATCTTCAAAGCAACAAGAGACTGAGGTGGATCATCTGGGACTGAACTGAGGTTCACGAGTTTCAGTTCAAACTGTTGTGTTTGATAAATGATATCTGATATTTTGGAGAATTTAGGCTGAAAGCAAAGTATTGGCTTCAGGACTTATTTATTCAAATTTGCGTATAAGTGAGCAGCTTCAGTAAAAAAACACAATTATCACAATATCATCTGATATGTTTAATGTTTCCGAGAACAAATTACAAAGACTAAACAAACAAACTCTCAAGCTAATGACTTTTTCTTGGAGATAATTGTGAATTTTGCAGATGCAGAACATAAATAGATTTATTGTTTTTAGGTGTGTGTGCTCCACTTAAGTGTTTCAGTTTCCTGTAACTTTACATTTCCTCTCCATAACAGAACATTTGGAAGCAATAACAATAACTCAACTTCTACTAAGTTGTTTTGCAGGCTTATTTCACTGATATAAATTAGATGTACTTAGTTCAATCTAAAATGAGTGTTAAATGAAATCCACCATTTGTAACAGCATAAAAAGTATAACTTTTAAGTAATTACAATTAAGTGAAATATATTTTTCTGAAATAGACCTGTCTGCCACGGTACCTTATATCTTTATATCGCTTTCTTTAAATTTGAAAATGCAATATTTATTTTACGTGTAAAAAAAAGAAGATAAAGTGCTTCTACAGCGGCAATTTAGAATACAGAAATGAAAAACAGAAGGAAAATTGTGTTATGGAAGAATAAGACAACCTGTTGTTTTCTACCCGCAATGATAAACTGCAGGTCTTATCTACAAAATGCATAAATCTATTTTGTATTGAACTCTGTTTTAATGTGTATTAATTCTATAAGGACTGGATGGAGCTCGTGTTTTTCTTTTCATCCTATAGTGGGATTAAAAGCAGATCTGAACGCAGGCATTTTCAATTTGTAAATGCAAAATATTGCAATGTTGATCTTTTGATGACTTGCATCTAATTTGGAATTTGCATATCCCAGTGAAGTGTACTGTAATTTGTCTTTGATGATTGGTTCGTCTTTAATAGATGGGGGGATTGCCTGAGCTCCCTGTTGCCCTGTCCTTTTTTTTCTCTCTTCCCTCTGCTGGAGAGGCACACAGAATCTTTGAAATGTGATTTGACCATCAGAGCAGTAAGAAAGCACTAATATTTTACTGACCTGAAATGAAAAAGGATTAGGTGCAAAAACCTTCAGCAAAAGCCGAACTATCTCATTTCACAGGTGATGTTTTGTTTGTTTCTTTTTCTTTTTTGAGCTCTAAAAGGAGGAGCCTTACGTATAATCACAAGATGTATTCCAAAGCGAAAAGCTTTGGGCTTTTGAAGCTTTTCATATGTTTTGTTGGGAGAGGCGAGACGGTGGAACAGCATGTCTGAATTCAGAGTGAATCCCTGTCATCAGCTTCCCTCCGTCTCCCCATCCCCTCGCTGCAAACGTCTGGCTTTTTATCACAGAGCAGATACAAATGCTTGATAATGAATGACTGGAAGGCAGACTAGAGAAATTGGACTGTTTCAATTTCACAGCCAAGAGCCACATAGATTGCTTTTGTTTTTATTGTGGGTTTAGGTGGCACGAGAAATTTGCAATTATTCGCGCAATTAGTAGTAATTATGGAATAAACATTTATCTTGTTTTCCCAAGAAATTTCAGCGTGCATTCCGCATTGTAGAACAGAAAGAATAGATTGTTTTTCTCCTGAAGGTGCTTCTCATAAGGTTGACGCCAATTAGCAACTAATACCTGTGGGATCTGCAGGCTGCTCAAACATGTGCTTTTTCTTTTTCCACAAAGATAAGGCAATTAATGATGGGTGGAGAACACTTGCAGGACCACAGTTTAGATGTTCTAGACGTGGAGCCGTTATGGTCAACTCTCTTTTTGAGCATCCCTTAACAGATTAGGATGAGGCTACATTTGCTCTGCATGCTTTATCTCAGGTAGTGGAACTAATCACATGGATATGCAGAAGCCTCTGAAGTGTTTCCCCAACCTTTTCAGTTCCTGTTTCATTGCACTACAGAGGAATATGTTTATTTGAGAGTTTGTGCGTGATCTTGAAGTGTGAGACACCTATAAAAGCTAGTAGTGTTTTGAAAGGTGTTTCCCTGCTTGTTTCAGTGCTGATATGTTGCCTCGGGGCTTAATGTGTACAGAGCTGTTATTTTACATCTGAAGTTGTTTGGATTTTTTTATTTTTTACTTTGCTCAGAGGACCTTGCAGCATGTTTTTGTACACAAAAAGTACTCATATTTTACTGGCTTTCCCCCTGACAAATAAACAATTTATTCCTTGGAATGTGGATTTTTTGGTGATTATTAATAATTTTTATAGTGGAAAAGACAAGTTTGTGTACAAATGTGTGTGTATACATTTTTTTAATCATTAATCTTTTGTGTTTTCTTCCAATGCATTGAACATGATAAGGTGTCACTTAGCCAAACCATCATGTGAACTTAATTTTGAGTGAAAAGCTGCAGAAATGCACAAACTAAAATAGGCAACACTCCATTTGAACAAAAAAAAAAAAAAAAAAAGAATAAAAATTGCAACACAGAGTTTAATATTTGAGTTTTTGAGAGAATATGTTTCATTTGGTGCATTTCATTTCCGTTTCATACAAACAATATTAAATAAATGTTAAGCATTTTTATGCATAACAAAATGTGCAGACTTAAACAGATGAAAACTTTCTGCTTAGACTGCAGAGCCATTTGTGCAGTTTTTCTTCATTTGGCAAAGAGTAATGCCTTTGTTGTCTTCAGTGTGCTGGAGCTTTGCAGACTATAAGATTCTTAAGATTTGTAATTTATTTATTTTCAGGAGATTTTCAGGAGGTGAAACACACACACACACACACACACACACACACACACACACACACACCACACACACACACACACACACACACACACACACACACACACACACACACACACACAAAGATCAGATACACTTTTTGTCTCACTGCACTCTTTTATGATCCTGTATGTGTGTATCTGGAGCAGAGATGGGCTTGAAATCATGACACAAAAAAGCACAAGTGATGTGTTAGCATTGTGTTGGACTCTTGCTTTAGTTCACCTAATTTTGCTGAGAGGTTTGGAAATGAGCAAACACAAATTTATTGCCTGGACATGGTTATGGGATGATAAAAAGATGCCCTCTATTGCTTTAAAGGGCTAGAATAAGTGTGTCTGTGATTCACTAAACTCTGAAATAGCCCAGCACCACTTAAGGAAACTGAGCAGCTCCGGTTGGGTGCTGCTGTGAATCAGTGCTTACTACAGCATTGTGTCACATTAATATTTGAGTGCTACATATTGTCAAGTAGCTGTAGGACTTAAACAGCACTTACACTGAAGTGTACTTACTTCGACTCCTTGTTTATTTCTTCCAGAGACATCCGTGCAGACGCCGTAATGGTTTCCGCGTTTATATTGAACTTGACCTCTGACCCCTGACCTCCTGCATAAGCTTGGTAATCATTTCATTTTTTATTTGGAGATTATGATTGATTTCAACCTTTTTGCCATTATGAATCACAGTCATTGCCATCATGTCTTGCTTCTTGTCCTCTTGCCTTTGGTTAACTGTTATAATTGTTTTCAATTTGTGAAATTATGTCTGCTGCGTTCTTTTAATTTATTTGTGTCCTTTTTAAAATATTTATCTTCTCTTTTACTCTATTGCTTTTATTGTCCTTCAGCCATGAATGTTCCAGAAATGAACTGTCGATTCTGCTAACATCTTTCATTTCTTTCTCATTCTGTCGTTTATTTTCATCATCTTTGTATGATAAAACATCTAACCATATTTTCATTGATTTTTTAAATCTATTACCAAGGATTACAACTCCTCATTTCACATGTTGTGTAATGCAGCAAGTTTCTATCACCATCTTTCTCTTCTTCCTCCTTTTATTGTGCATATGTGTGTGCGTGTGTGGGAGGAGGTAATGTTTGAAAGCGACAACAGAAGGAAGCTAAAGACAAAAGGAAGATATGTGGCACAGCAGTGCATCACAGTATCACATCCCTTGTGTGTATAATACTATTATTTCCAGAAATATCGCCCGAACATCCACCAGGCAGACGGTATGCAAAGAAACAGTTGCCTGTTTTATCAAATTTATTCCCAAAACCCCCCCAAGTCCCTGTAATCGGTAGGCATTCAGCAGTAGCTTAAGGCCAGTAGGCTGATGGTGTGGCAGGGCCAGGGCTCCACGTTCAGAGAGCTGGCAGCAGGAGGGAGAAGAGGAGTCACAAGGTTGCAACCCAGAGCAGTAGACTTGCTTGTCTCAGCAGAGTAAACATCACCCCTCGTCTGCACACAGTAATGACTAACAGCCGAGGACGTGAACAGAAACACTATCAGGACCGCTGCCTTGTCCTGCCAGACCCCACGCACACCTTTCCTCTCATCTCCGAGCTTTTGCATTTTGCAGAGTCCTGCTGGTGTTATTTAAGGTGCCGGAAGTCTTCTTACCTCTGCTCCTGTTTGTTTACGGTAACACAGTAGGCCACTGAACTTAATCAAAGCAAAGACAGATAAGTATAGTGTTTTACTGGTGCAGGGATCTTCACTCGAGTGTTTTTTCCTTATGATGAGAAACAGTCGCAGCTGTAGTGCACTGACCATTGTGTGCACTGACTTATCAGACTAATCAGGAGCAGTGGAAAGGCAGTATAACAACAGGAAATTATGAGTGATTGGGAGCATCTTGAGATCTGACCCCAAGTTGTTTGACTGATTTTGTTTTAATTGGTTGTCGTCTCCCACTTGACACCATCAAAAAGCTTCACGCTAGAGGTGAGGCAGATGAAATGGTTCTGCTATATTATGGTGAGTATGATAAGACGTGCTAGTTAGGAGCAGTGTTGGGTAAGTTACTTTAAAATAGTAACTTATTTACATTACTAGTTACTTCTTTAAAAAGTAACTCAGTTACTTTAAGTTACTCGTTACTTTCAAAGTAACTAGTTACTAGGGAAAGTAACTTTGTTATAAATAAATACATTATATATATTTTTTTAAAGTCCTGCTGTGTTTGATTGTATTTCGAGTAGGAAGATGTAGATGAAGCGCTTGTAACTTTAGGCTGCAGATGAGCTGCATATCTGTATAATAAATTAGATGTGTTTAGTCGTCTAAACAACTGTTTTAAGCTGCACAGCTTCTCAGCTGATGACTGTGAGCTTCATACAGTGATGTAACAGTCTGTTGTCCAGGATGCTTGACTCCAGTTAACTAACCAGATGAACCAGTTCACTTTGTTTTCACTAACAAGTTCAGAACAAGGAAAAAAACCTGTAACCAGACTGAACTCACTCAGTGCGTTTACATGCAGTCTAGAAAACCGAATTATTGCCTTAAATCGACTTTAGTCGGTTTTTTCAACTGCATGTAAACACGTTAGTCCGGCTGAAGTCGAACTGGATCTAATCGAGCTAAAGCACCCAGATAATGCGGTCATAGCTCGACCTCCTCCTCCATGTAAACAGCTTAGTCGAGCTAATGCTGTCTGGGCACTCCTCCTCTGGGAGTGACGAGACCGCGGAAGTGGGAATACAAACAAATCAGTAGCGGTAAAAGACGATAGCAGCAAAAACAAATGGACAGCTTGCCAGCGCCGGGTACACGAAGACGCCCGATCAAATTTGTGACCGATAGAAGCGTTTAGAACAAGAGTTTTTAAACGCTAAGGAAACAACCGGCAGAAGACCGACAGGAAAGGGCGCATGTCGCCCCCTATCGTAGCGGAGTGGAGCGAACTTCATTTAAGAGTTCGGTTTTCTAACAGACGTGTAAACTAGGATAAAGGCTCCCAGTTTATTAACATAAGATCGACCTAGACCGATCTAGCTCGACTTAGATCTGCATGTAAACGCACTGACTGTCTCTATAAAACCAGCTAAATCAAGGTGATGCTGACTGAACACCATCAGTTTCACCATGGTTTCATTTAGATCAGGTCTGAGGGAAAACTCAGATCTGGATCCAAACCCATTCAGGTGTTTGTTGCTCAGTGGCAGGATGGTAAGAGCTGACGTCCAGCGCTCTATAAAAATATCAGGTTCAGCTCAGCGCAGCGATGCTGCAGCATGCGTGTCGAGTGTTGAGCCAAAAACGAGCCAAACGCGCGGACCAGGACGCACTGAGTGCAAACGCCCCAGCCTGACCACGGATCTCCGTGCGTAACGCGATCACTAGGGAGTCCTGGCCTCTCGTTCCTGTGGCTAGATGTACGGAAGATTCGTCACTGGCCAAGTTGACATTTTAACTCGGGCGCGCAGGACGGCGGTTCGGTGGTGCTCTGCTTCAGTTTGGCGCAGCTGTCATCCAACAAACGTACTTTGGATGCGGCGCGCCATTTCCACTGGCTCCTAAGCACCAACACTCATTAATATTCATGAATCCTTTGAAACACAGAGTTCGACGGGTTGGCGGCCCCTCTATACACTGATTTATTTTAAACATTTCATTATTATGATTATTATCAATAGGATTTTTCACGAGCCTGAAATGTTTTGGTGCTCACCTGGGCAAATTGTGCCCTATGCACAGTGCGTGATGCGCGTATGCGGAGCTACGGTGAAGCTTTTACCTGCTGTGTTCGGATGACGCAGCCTGGGCCCGGCGGATGAGACGCCGCTCATAGAGGAGAGCGCAGCGTGATCGGGTCTGCTGTGTTGTCAGGTGGAAAGTCTGAAACTTTGTTTGATAAAGATGAGACACGATTGGAGAGCTCCAGATGAGGCGAAAGTGATTCTGGAACCGCTGGTGTTTCCGATCTGAGCCACTTCAGACCAGGACGGGGCTGAACCAGATCAGCCAGGTGCTGAGGTGACCCGGTTGTTTCTGGGTCTCTTGCTCCCATCCAAGCTCCATTCTGCGGGAACTCGTAACACATTGGGCATATATATATTCAGTGTTAATTTTGGCGTGAAATTTAAATTTAGTTTTAGTCTTAGTCTTTTGACTAAAATTATTTTTCACTTTAGTCTAGTTTTAGTCGTCCAATTTGTTTTAATTTTAGTCTAATTTTAGTCGACTAAAATTCTGAACTATTTTAGTCGACTAAAATTGTTCTGAATTTTAGTCGACTAAATATAAAATAGGCATATTTCACTAATATTAATATATTTTCCTCTGGTGCGTTTATTTTACATTTCTTTAAATGAATTGGGGTAACACTTTACTTTTATTAACATTAGTGCATTATTAAGTATTAATAAACAAATGGGCCCTTTATCAACGTTCCCAATATTGTTAATGACCCCAATTATAAGACACACCCCTTTCCAAGACTAATCTTCAGAAAAAACTAAATTCACTTTTAAAATAAACTATTTTGTTGAAAATTTGATTAAGTAGTTTAAATATTATCTTATTTAGAGACCTTTAATATTTTTTTTATTAATTCAATCACAAAGATCTGTAATTCATATTCTACTGTGTGTTGAGTTCTGTCAGGAAAGACACTAGAGATCTGAGCAAAAACTGAGCAAATAAATACCATAATAATGCAAACTGTCAGAACTTTGCTCATGACATGTCAGATCAAAACTCTGCAGGCTTTAACTCACAGAGTCTGATCAGCTGTTCTCACGCTGCGGTCCGTCTCCTCCCACAGAACGTGATCGCCACAACGCTCCGTCTTCGGTCATTTCCCTCCATAACTCCATATTTCCTGTCTCCCTGACAGCTGTTTGATCCTCTGCTGCATTCACCACCATTATCTTAAATTAGCGTCATAACTCTGCCTCTGTTCTGTTCATGTGACCCACTTTTAATAAAGTCTGTTCCTGTCGGAGTCTGCTCTGCTGTTTACAAACTCCGGCGCGTCCCGACTAGGCGGACTCTGATTGGTTTCTTTCTCATCTACTTCCGCCTGTTATGTTTGCTGATTGGTTCCCTTCTCTAGTCCCGCCTGCTCCGATTGCTGATTGGTTCTTTGGTATGTTCGTCAAATTCTTCCCGTTTTCTGATTGGATTTCGTCAATGTCAATTCTCGTCTCGTCTTTCGTTCCTGA
Source organism: Callopanchax toddi (assembly GCA_006937965.1). Taxonomy (NCBI): domain Eukaryota; kingdom Metazoa; phylum Chordata; class Actinopteri; order Cyprinodontiformes; family Nothobranchiidae; genus Callopanchax; species Callopanchax toddi. The sequence continues at coordinate 628,107 of SSNR01000048.1, read as the reverse complement.
CGAAAAGATCCGCCGATTTAGTCTTCGTCATCGTCTTTTTCCGTTTTATATTTTTGAATTTCGTTTAGTTTTCGTTCGGTAAAATATATTCGTGACGAAATAAATAACGAAAATATTTCGTCTACGAAATTAACACTGTATATATTATGTATTAAATGGTAAATGGCTTGTATTTATAGAGCGCTTTCTACAGTGCAGAACACCCCAAAGCGCTGTACAACACGATCAGTCACTCACCCATTCACACTCACACTCACACACTGGTGGTGATAAACTACGTTGTAGTCTCAGCTGCCCTTGGACACTCTGACAGAGGGGGGGATGCCATGTGCCGGCGCCCTTCCAAGACCCTCTGACCACCACCAGTAGGCAAGTTGGGTGAAGTGTCTTGCCCAAGGACACAATGACAATCTAACCCAGCCGGAGCTGGGGATTGAACTGGAGACCCTCCGGTTACCAGACCGGCCACTCTACCAACTGAGCTAATGCCGCCCCATCAACAACAACAATCAACATTGTAATGATAAAAACATTAGCAGAAAATTTACAGTTAATATTGTACTGACAAAAATAGTACCAGAAACTTTTAGATTAGTGCTGTAATAATATAAACACTAGCAGAAAATGTAAGATTACCATTGTAATGACAAAAATAGTACTAGAAAATGTAAGATTAATACTGTAATAATAAAAAGTTTAGCAGAAAATTTAAGATTAATGTTGTAATGGTTGATGGTTTTGTAGTCAAAAATGGTAACATTTGAATAATCACAGGACTATAATTTATGTATCCTAAAAGTGGTGTAATAATCACTGGATAATAGCATGTACAGATGGGCAAAGATCCTGTGTTTACCTAACCCAAATAATGGGTTAACCCACTGTCAGAAAAATAACCCATTTGAAAAACCCACAAATTGGGTTAAAATAACCCCTATAACCCAAGACATGGGTATGGCTCTGAAAAAATAACCCAAAAATATAACCCAATGTGAATAACCCAGGATTTGGGTTAAAGAAACAACCCAAGTGTTTTTAGTGTGTATAAATCCCAGTAACGAGAAACGCATTCCTGATTTTGGCAGACTAACGCGTTACCATGCTCGTTACCGCAATAGTAATGTAGTTACTGTAACGCGTTACTTAAAGCGGCTCTCTGGAGCATTTTTCTATGTATCAAAGTTTTCTAAATGTTTTAAATGATATTTCAGGTCTAAACTATGATCTATGGGTTGAGTTCCACAACATCTGTCATTCTGATGAAGACCCTCCTTCCTCCTAGAGACCCCTTTCCATTATTTCTTGCTGCCGACATTTTTCAGCCAATGAAATTCAAATTTCTGCATTCTCTCAACATGCACGTGCATCGACCAAACCTGTACCAGTAGGGGGCGCTGTCGTACAGGACGCTCCGTGTGTTTCTCTGCCGTCTCAGCCGTTCACTGAGGACTCACGGCTCATTTCTACTAAAAACCTACCCATTCCCCAGCTAAAGATGGATTTATTTGTATTTTTAAACCTTTCACCTCACAGAATGGCAAGGCTTGACAGGATTATGCGTTTATTTTGGTCAGAAAGTTCATCCAGGGCCGAGTCAAGTTCAGCTTCAGAGTCCAGCAGCAGCTCTCTGCTAACAGAGCTAATATCAGAAGCAGCAGGGACAGAGAGGGCTCATCAGACCCTCGTAGTGTTGTTGGAATAAGATTGTGAACTGTGAGTGATTAAACCCTACACATTGAGCTGTACAGTTCATGTCCAAAGTATATGCGCCGCGTGCACGCGTGCACACGCGACCGGACGCGCGTGTCGAGATGTTTTGAGGAGGAGCCTTTGGACGCTAGATTCAAAAACTGCTCTCCTGATGAAATCCTCCAGAATGCTGCTTTAATAACGCGTTAGTCCCAACACTGGTTAGCAGGCATTTCAAAATAAGATTGAGATCATCATAAAAAATGACCAAATTACTATCCTAATTTTAATATAGAAAAGTTAAGATAGCATAACTGCACAGTAGGCTTTTCTCTCCTAACATAAAGGTTTTTGTGAATCTTTTTCACAAGAACTTGTAAATCTGTAAAACATGAGAGAAAATAAAACAAAAAAACCCCAGCTCTTAAAACATCAGCAAACAATTTATGGAGTTGAGCTTATGGTGATATCTTTATTTGTCTTCAGTGGTACTCATAACATATTCAGCACCTCTTTTAGTGGTGCGCCGCAAATTGACTATATCAGAACCATCTGTTGTTCTAATCTTTACTGTTTACTTCAGCTTTCAAGCTCTAACTTTTACTGTGCCTAAAGGGAAATTTGTCTTAAGCATGCATGCAGATTCAAATGTGCAGTGCATAAAACATAATAAAATAGAGAAAACAAGTTCTGTCATTTAGTGGAGCATATGCTAATAATGTTTCAATTTCATTATAATAACTACATGGCCACTCAGATGGAATAAAAAATTAATAGAAACAATAACTACATCTCTTTATGAAGAAGCAAACCTTTCTCAAAATATAAATAATGTTCTGTCAAAGTGGAGCATGAAATAAAATCTGATCTCTTTGCAGCTTTGCATGAAGTGGAATCCAAAAATTAATGTATCCTGCTAGTTTTACTGCAGAAACATTACAATACTCTGCTTAACAAAGTCAAATCTGGAGCGAGGACTTATTTGCTTCCAGAATGGAGCATTTGCTCAGAGGAGACATTGAGAGACTGTTAAAACGTGCCTTATTCCAATCTAGAAACAGAAAAAGCCCATTTGCCTTGTTGTTTACAGCTCAAAGGTTTATCAAAGTAAAATCCTCTGTGAGCGAGACAATGTGTTTCAAGCCACTCCGGAGCTCCGGTTTAGTCATCAAGCTGCATGAAAGGTAGTGATTGGAAAAGGTTGAGGACATTGTTGTAATACAAAGAGAGGCGCAGCCCTGAAATTTGCATGGTGAGGAGAAGCTGCCTGAGACTCTGAGACAAGTGTTTGCCATGCCTAGTGATGTGCGAGACAGAGTTAGCAGAAGATTACTGTTAGCATACGGAGAAAGGATCATGAATCCCAATGACTCCCCAAAGCGCAGGAAGACGTTTTCCTGGGGCTGTGCCTTAACGCCCTCCATCTCTGTGTGTCGCTGCAGACTGCTGTCTTCGCTGATGATTTTAGGTAGAAGGAAGCTGCTGGTGTCCCACTGTGCACCTTTTCAACATGTGATAATAAGGAAGCAATTCTGTTTTAGTTAAAAGCTGTTTGAGGAAGAAACTAAAAGACAGCCAGGACTGGCACTGCATATAATACAGTGGGGGGAAAAAAGCAAATGATGGTGAAACATTTATCCTCTTGAGCCTTTTTAATATGTGGTAAGGCGTAGCTTGTGAGACCCCTCAGCTTCAGTAATTTCAGCACATCAAAGACATGCCCCCTCCCAAAGCTGATATAGTCTTTACAAGGGCTCATCTTTTCCAATCACACATTCACCCTCGTATCTTGTGAAGAATACACCCAACCCTGTAATTTCTGTTCATTAAAACCAAGCTAATACGAGTTGGTCAACAGCACGGCGCAGCACTGTGTGGCGGTGGGGTATTGCAGCTGGTAGTCCTTGTCCCTCGTTGACCTGTTTTGTTAACTCCACCGCTGTATTTCACTGGCTGATTAGATGTCACTCAATTAAAAGCACATCTCTGCTGGGAAGCAGCCTCTCCAGTTGCCATGGATGCTGTGTGAAAGGTAGCCGAGCTGTGTAATGTGTCCCAGAGCACCATAATGAAATATCCACACTCTTGTAGGCGAGGCACACAGACAACCCAAACTTTCACACCCAATCAATAAAAGTTGGGTGTCTGACGCTTTCCCCCCCTTCTTTTTACATTGAAAAATTATAAAGGATGTACCTAGTAAGTCACAAAGGACTCAGCCATTTTATAGTCAGCTATGAGGAAGCACAAGGATTAATAGACCTCTTCTAATATGCATCGCATTGGTGGTCCCTGAACACCCTGATCAGGTAAGGCCCAGCGAAGCAAAGATCATTTATAAGTGGTTCATTATTTTACCTTCAGATTTCTCTGTCTGGCATTGATTTAATAAACACTGATGTATCTCCTTGTAGGGGAGAAGTGCCATTTTTCATTTCCCAGATTTGCTATCTTTGTTATCGCAGTTATCTGTTGAGCTCTGCCATTTCAGCGGTAATACGTTCCCAATCTCAGCTGCATGCAGGAAGAAGGGGAAGTAGTGCAATTCCTCTATGGCAGACGTTCCCCTTAATGTTTGCAGAAATCTTCATAAAAGGGGGAATGTGTGCATGAATTCATCCCTCTGAGTCTGTGCCTGCATGTCCAGACTTTGTAAATGAACACTATGTTTAATGAAGTTCCACCAAAGTGTTGTGATTATCCATGAAAGGATTCAACAACGTGTGACATAAACAGTGAGGTAGAATAATTAATGATCTATCAGTGTGTTCTGATGATTAATGTATTTGTTTTTGCTGTTTGATGGACCCACAAACTGTGTGAAACAGACAATGAGCTCTGCTGTTGTGTATTCCCCGTGGTGAGGAGCGTCAGAACTCAGGCGCTCTATAAAAAGCATGAAAAAGCAATGAAAGGAAAAGGAAAAAAGAAAACGCTGGCTCTTTATTATTAAGGTTAACTGTCAGTAAAGTTTCGTGCTCCTCCCCTATCGTTTTTTGTAACCGAGAAGCTTGTTGAGCTTGTTGCATTTTTCGTCTTCAAAGGATTCTCCCCTGAAGTGTTAAAAGCAGTTTGTGGTCAGATTAGGTGTGTATGGCCGGCACATCAAATCAAGATGAAAATGAAATGGAATGATCAATTTGCCCCGCGTTAATCCCTCCTCTCCAGCTGCATTCCATCGATTTCCTTGTTCGGCGTGGCTGATAACAAGAATCATTTAAAGGTCACGTTTTGATGTGTTGTCAAAAAGAAAACATTCTTAATGCATCGTGAGTGGCCTTTGAGGCTTGCATTTGTCAAAAAGCACAGGCTGAATCTTGGCACCTTGGACAGATTTTACTGAAAACGGGGCTAAATTGCCTGAGATGCAAGTAGTTAAATTCCCAAAGCAGATAACATGTTTAATGAACTGTTTTACATCCTAAAGTCATTCCAAAAATAAAAATATCTCATCTTGTGAAATAAAGAGTTTCCCTTTAAGGTAATAATCATGATGTATACCAAAATTACTTCCACCCAAGCATACATTTTTAACTCATCAGAGGATTGCTGACTTTTCAGAACTCACCAGTGATGCATTTTCCTAAATTAGCTCAGCGCATGCTGCCCTGACAGACACAAAAATAGCGGCAACGAGAAGACTGCAGCATGATGAGTTGGCCTCTGCTCACCAACATGCAACCTTACATTTTTCTCAGATACATAAATTGGCCCTGCTCTCTTTCTGCTGTGAATGTCAGCGTTTGACCACGCTGCACGATAATACACACATGTTATCGTATGATACAATAATGGGTCAGAAACAAGCAACTCTCCTGCTTTTCACAAACATCCACGCTGACCTTTACTTGCTCCTGCTGTAGGATATAGAGCCGTGCATCATGGGCCGCTGCCTCGGGGCGCTCGGGAGTCTGAGAGGGAGATTTCTTCAGGGAGTTTCTGATCAAATGGAGAGCATGCACAGTTATCAAAAGAGCTGCACTAAGGTTTTTTTTAAAGTTTGGTTTAAAAGCCACCAATTAGACCCAGTTAATTTGCACATTATGGATTTAAAGTTACAATATTAAATCTGAAGAACTGTATTAGCTGTGAATGTTTCCTTGTGAAGATAAAATGTTATATTATGTAAAACATTACGCTGCAGTTCTCAGACGTGCACAAACCTGGGTGTTACAAACTGTTTTTCTTTTCATTTTTTTAGTTTTATTACCAGAGACACAGATGGAATGCTAGTTTAATGAAAAAGAGTATTAGGCTAGAATAATATCTTAATAAGAAACATATTAGCAGGTTCCAGAAGAATATTTTCAGCAGGTGCAGGCTTCAGTAATGGCCAATCAACGTCTCTCGCCATCGTTAAAACCAGTAGACAGTTTAATGGGTGGGGGAAGGAATGTGCAGGCTGGCGTCACTGAGGAGAAAAGCTTTTCTCTGGAGGTGCACGCTCTCTGTTACAAAATAAAAAAACAACAGATCCCAAAATAAGGCTTACATTAATTTACATGAAAATTACAGTCATACAGGATTTTAGCTGATAACAATGTGTACAAATAGTATGCAGAGAGACGCAGTAAGTCGGGAAGAGAATTTGATAAATAAAATCATAGCAGCAACTTATTTGTATTGCTATTGAAATGAATTATGTAACGTTACACAGTTAGAGTAAATTGGTTGGGCAACAAAAAATTATTTGAAATCTTGTCCCCACATCATACAGTAGTGATTTATTTAAATATTATATTTTATTTTTACTTAATTTTATTTAAATTTCCAATGACAACAATAGACAGTAGTTATTCCAACAGTAAATAGAAC